>JAMPIV010003422.1:0-110000 GCA_024509875.1 Oreohelix idahoensis | reverse complement strand
CAAGATTATTCTTGGCAGAGATGTGAATTGAAGAATGGTGCTTCCATTCTAGGGAGCCTCATAGGAATGTAAAGAAATCAAGTACTTTGGCTTTGTAAACTTTTTATCTTTCCTGACCTTCTATGAGTTATGATTTTGTTCGTTCTGATGAGCCCCCAAATGATTTAATTCAGTAAAATTATTACTTAAGTAGCTCTGTTACAAGTGTTTAAAATGACTGAGACATACGGGTGCAGTTCACTCAAAATAACTAAATCAACTATAAATGTGTATATTTAATGATAACAAATTTAATAATCAAATATCCTTAAAACGTGTAAAATAAATAAGGGTGTGTGGAATTTAGATATAGTCTTTAAAATTTCCTCATAGGTGATGGTCTGATTTGAAAAGTTATTTAATAATGAGTTCACTTGGCAGCTTTGAATGAGTACTTATCTACCAGTAAAATGTCGGTTGGTTTCTGCGCCGATGCTTGTTCTTTGTAGGTTACAGACTGGTACACTTTCGTCACTGGTCAAGTCTGGTGGCCGCAACACGTCCCTTGTAGTAGCGTGGGGTACTTGCGAAGATGGTCCAGCGTCTGTTACGACCCGTCTGCTTCAGGTGTCTAGCTTTGACTTGGTACACAGATAGTACCATCAGTTGGTACCACCGACCCAAAATCTCTTTTTGGGCAATTCATACTTCTGGCTCAATGAAATAGTTTCGGCACATTGAAAAAGATGCTTCTTACATGGTCTGAAGTGTTACTTTACTCCCACTATGGGAGTTGTGTAAATTCAAAAATGCTCAAACACATTGTCCGATCCTTTAAAATAGAATCTTGATCCGAGTTGAATTTCACAGTGCGGTAAACTTACAAGGCGTTAAATTATAAGGCGACATTCGGCCCATATACCCATTGCTACTATGTGACAAGGCTTCAATCAAATTTTTTTATATTTTTACATCTCAAATGCCAAGCAAATAGCATGCAAGATGAGTATATTTCCACTTTTTCACAATAAATTCCTGCGTAACACACGCAAAAAATAAATGTGTTGTTTACAATTCATCATATTTGGTATGCCAGCTTTCGTCTATTATCAATCATGTTTACGTTCACGACTTCATAATTTAAGGTGGATAATTATTCTCCGACCCGTCTGTCCGTAAAGGATTATCTCATTATCAATGAACTATTATCAATGATAATATAATCGACTGTGGTCTTACCAAGGGGGTTTGCTCACTAATTTGGCCACTGTCTGGTCTAGCAGGAAAATGTGTTACACATTAGTAAATCCACAGAAATGTGAATGCCCAAATCAGAATATCCAATAAAATTAATTAGTATAGGGGGCCTGTGACAGAATTTCCGTTCTCTTTTTCTAGCATTCATGTTTATCGCCGACATTATTGATCCACATCTCATTTTTTCTGTACTTAATTACTGTTTACACTCATTTCTCTCAATTCTTGTCATGCCGGGGATTCAGCGATCATCGTCTGCTGATTAGAGTAAGCAATCACTTTCGTTTGAACTCATATTAACACCTGGGATCTATAGAGAGAATTATGGTTTACTAATGTGTAACACAGTTCCTACCAGACAGTGCATGGGCGCGCCCGATTAAGAAGTAAACAACCTTGAGATTACCACAGTCAGTTATCTTATATGAGACCACAAGATGCAGCAATAGAGAATGCAGTCAGCGACCCATAGCTTGACTGTTTGCATCAGGGTCAGCGAACCAGAGCTGACCAAGACCGTAGTCGGACGATAATTATACATCTTAAAAGAGATTACCTGTCATACATTATGAAGTCGTGAGTGTAAACGTGATCGATAATAGTCGGAAGCTGGCATACCTTATATGGAGAGGAGACTTGTAAACAACACATTTTTCTTTTTGCGAGTGTCACGCTAGAATTTTCCGTTAGAGGTAGTGGGAATATACCCCTCCAAGATATACGCAAGTTGCATGCTGTTGGTTTGGCATTTGAGATGTTAAAATACAACATTTCTGATTGGAGCCTTATCATATAGTAGCAATCTGGATACGTGCCGAATGTTGCCATATAATCTAGCATCTTTTGAATTTATGGCACTGTGAAAGTCAACTCGTCAAGAAAAGTGTCAAAAAAGCCAGAATAAGAAATAGGATCAGGATTCCATTTTAAAGGACCTTACAACGTGTTTGAGCATCGTTTGGAATAAGACAACGACAACTCTACATTTATTAATACGGAAAGCCCGGAATCCTAGGAACCTAAACACAAAGTCATAGTGTGATTCTGTTGTAAAGTAATACCCTGGGCCACGTGTAAGAGGCATCTTAATCAAGTTGCAATAACTATTTCTCTGAGCCAGAAGTCAGTCTGTACTCCCTGAGATATTTGGGGTACGTTGTGCATTTTATAATTCTGCATTTTGCATTTATTAACATGTGAAAATTGATAGGGGATGTCCAAGACATACGAGCTGGGAACCTCAGCATATAGAATGACAGTTTTATGAACCAGCACTGCAAGAGCTGGCGACTGCTTTATGCGACTTTCTCATTGAGAACCAAAAGCAGAAGTAGTCCCAGGTTCCATATGGAGCAGAGAGTGGATGATGACAGAAGTGATGTACATACTTATTATATTAAACTTTTCAACCAGTGCATATGCAAATGTAAACATGTTCAATATAAATGCAATGAATGTTTTCGGCTCACTGGGATTCACATTACTGCTCAGAGATGGTAAAGCTCTGAGGCAGATGGGATGGTGAGATGAAAAGGGGCGTGGACATCTGATTTTTGTGTCTGAAAACCCAATACTCAGGAGAGTATTTGTTTCTCTTTTTTCATGATACTAGTCGGTGGTACCAACTGGTGGTGCTATGTGTGGAACAAGTGAGCAAGTGAGTACTATTAGTGGCCTTCAGTCAAAGCTAAACACTTACAACAGACGGGTCTTAACAATCGCTGTGCCATCTTCGCAATTTACCCACGATACTTCGCGTGACGTATTGCGGCCCCCAGACTTGACCAGTGACGAGAGTGAACTAGTCCATAACGTGCAGAGAACAAGATCGGCTGGAGCAGAAACCAACCGATATCTTACTCGCAGCTAAATGCACACTTAAAGCTGCCAAGTGAACTTCTTTCATCACGAAAATTCGAAAAAGAAAACACTCAATCCAGATCATCCCCGTGATGAAATTTAAAGACTATCTAATTCACCCTACTGTGGTGGATTTGATGTTAAGAAGTGTTGTTGTTATGTACTCTAGTGTACTGTATGAGGTCAGCTGTGAAGGTTCCTGATTCTAACAATTTTTGGGGTAAGTTATCAGGAGACCTTTCTGCTACCACCTTACGACCTCAAACATACCTATTCTTGACTATAATGTATGATGACTACGTCTAATGTCTAGGGTTATGAATATGTAGTGTAATGTTGCATTAACCAACTAAACATATAAACAACTATTTTATTATTCAACACAACACAACAGTACTACGACAATCACATACAAACTACACTTTAAAAGACTATCTTAAGTAAGTCAGTGGTTGAATTTTATTTAAAGTTAATTTTTACAATTTATTTTCCTGACTCTATTTTGTTTTGAATCAGGAATGACAATCAAAGTGAAATTAAAGGAAGTATTTACAGTAATCAATGAACACAATGGATCTTCTGTCCATACATACAAATGGTATTATAATATATGTGTATAGTTGTAGTTTTCTACTTGAGGGTAATACTGGTATATAATGGTAGGTTGTTGGTTAACATCACACCCTATTGTTTATTTCTTTTTCGTTTGACAATGTTGGAATTTGTATTGAATATGCTCAGTCTTTATTGTATAAATATATAGTTCTTATAGGTTGAGCTGCCAGGTGCCGAACAGGCACTTATCTTGAAAGAATAACACAGGTAGATCGTTCCCTCTGTTCGCTGGACAATCTGTTACACTTCCTGATAGGCAATGGTAACCAGCGTGTGTCCGAATTAAGCAACCAGTGTCAGGAATCGAACAGTTCCCAAGAGCTTGGTACTACATTAACGTCAGTACCAAAAACCCTGAAATAAGAAGGTTATGCGTCCTTCTTTATAACAAGTATACAATAATATTCCACAGTCAATTACAGGCACATACAAATAAACGCCCAACGGGCTGATCACCCGTTTGCCAGTCACTTTGATTACGGAAACAACGACAAACGGATTGATTTGTCGTTGCCCTAAAGAAGCCATTAGGCGTGATGGGAACAACGGCAAAGAAAATCTATTCGCTGTTGCCCTTAAGACGCCACTAGGCGTAATGGCCACTGACTGCTTTGCCGGTCGTTGGCTAAGGACGGAAGAAGAAGAAGACAAATAAACGAATAGGGTCAGCTCTTTATGACAACCTATTTCACCATTATATTTTGATGTGACAATGTATACCAGTATTCCTCTCCCTTAATGGTTACGACGCGTCTGCACTTCCAGCAGTAATCTTGTTCCATACAATAGGATAAGTGTTATGCTCCTTGATGACAATCCTATATAATCTTGTAGCTCTACACCTCTCTGATAGTCTATCATGAATTTAACAAATTTGATTTTGTCCATCCATCAGTGATATGTTGCTAATATAGCATTGTAATTCATGATATTTGTATATTGCTATAATTATAGTATTTAATAATGTTTGATATATGATTGGTATTGCCAGCAACTTAAGTTTTCTTTAATGGTACCCTCTGAGTTTGTTTGGCGTAAAGGAAATATTTTCTCCTATGTTGGGAGATGATTTGTATCCTCTTCAGACGCTTTATTTATGCGTCTATTGTACCTGATATTAGGTTCATTCTTTCATGAGCGCATAATTGATAATCGTGCTATCTTGCTCATGAATATATTTGGAAGAAAAAAAATGTATCATTTTTTTTACAGGGGGGGGGGGTGTAGTAATATGTTGCTGTCACTTCCAAGGGAGTTTCAAACATCGATCTATTGGTCGTATATTTTTTCATCCTAGTTAGGTGAATAATTGGGTCTTTGTCTGCGATGTCAGGTTGATTTGTGGTTATCTCCCTTTTGGGTCATTGTGTTAAGTTCAAAGGTAAAACAGTTCGGGTGTGCCTTGCGCAGGTTTTTTAAGCGCGAAGGAGAGTTAGACTTCCGGCAAGCCGTGAGGTGTCCTGGTTTCTGAAGGGACGAGAGTCCATTGTGTTTTTCGGGGAAAAATCTTCGAAGTGACTGCGATGGCAGTTTTCCCCAGTGAATCTCTGTGCGTTGGAATGACAGCAGAGTTCCTTGTTAGGTTCTGTGGATTCGGTTACAGGTAATACCGACTTTTTCCATTATTACGCTTTCGGTGGCAGAACATGTTAGAAGATTACCTAGTCTGTGAACTGCAGCTCACCGGTCCTACATTACAGAACTTATATGTTGTGCTCAAGGTATCCATCCAAGACTATTAGTCTTCATACCATCCAGAAATCCAGTGACGAAGATATATTGTGGGAGCCGCAGATTGGCGGCATATTTATGTCCACATAAGCATTACTGCAGGGTTGATGGTAACCTGCTTATCAGCAGTAAACAGCCGACGTCAGAACGAGGCCTGTGTTTTTCGGCTATTATTATCTAACAGCCTAATAAAGTTCAATTGGCGGGGAATGCCAAGTTGCACCTATGTGTCAAGGTGATTAAGGTATCTGACGCGTTTAGTCAGAGATACCAAGGCGGCATTTTTGAACTGTCATTGAATAACATTATTATTGACCATGCACGAATATTGGAATGTTTACCAGCCCTTTGAACGCCTGATGTATTATTATTATCGATTTCCGGTCAGCATGACCTTGTTTACAATGACTGTTCCTGTTGATGCTACTATGTGTGTTATCGTCAATAAATGTTTTGAAACGTGCCTGCAGTGTTCAAGCATCCTTGACTACTGCATGTGAGTGTAGGGGTTGCAGTGTCTACATATATACGAGCCTAAACACATTCGCGCCTTCATTCGCACCCACACTCAGTTCATCATACGCCAGCACTACACATCTAACAACATGTATACTGTCTTGGGCCAGTGATCACTTTAATAAGAGAAAAAGACAGTTACAATTCTCTAGGCTCTGCCTAAGTTTGCCATGGACCCACTTACTTACAGTCGTATTGCAGTATCTCACACTCAACCCTTATTTTAAATAAAACGTTAATAAAATCATTCTTACCACAGATTTCAATGAAAATACACAAGCGAACGATGACTAGCAATACAATTATGGCACACTTTAGATCTGCTTTCTGTCCAGACTGCTTTATCTTTGTTTGAAAAGCACAAGCCTGATCTCATCGCTCCTTGTTCATGAGAAAATTTTTCAAAATGGCAATGAGCAGTCTACGTTTCCGATAATATATATAATGCATTAGCCAATGGGACCATGCACACATTTATTTTGAATCAAACTTTTTTTTTTAAAAACCAACTCCCAAACTACTATGTTTACTCCTGCAAATATATTTTTAATGTTAGGTCAACCAATCCTATCTCGCTTTCCTTTAAACTATAGCCAATCACAATCCAGGTACCTTTTAGTCCTTATTTTACCAAAAGCTTTTTTCAAAACATGTTAGGAAAAAAATAAGCAGGCTTGACCCTTTTTCGTCAGTCCGTCTTACAATACATAGTATTATTGCCAATATCTTGATTATTTATTGTACTAGTGTTTAACTAACACCATATTATTGCTCAAGAGATCATAAAGTATCCGAATATATAATTTTTATGGCCCTATGTATTATGGTTCATAATTCCATATTTTTTTCTATGTTAGTTGTTCAAATCTAGAAACTGCCACCTGCTCACTTCTTTTTACAACTATTTTCAAACTAAATACGAGAATCTTCCGTAGTCCGTTAGAATTACGTCATTTATTTATAGCTAATGCTGTCTGCGTGACCCAATTGACGAACATTTTTTAGTTTTTGTATCGTAATTTGGAAATCGCCCAAGGCTATGTCGCGCGAGTTGGCTTTTTGAAATCAACGCGAGATGGTGTACCCTAGGTTCTGTCTTTCCATCCCTCCCCTCCTTTTCTTTCACTCTATCACTCTGTCGTCTTGGCAAAACTAGTTAAGCTTGCAAAAGTGTTACATTAAATCTCAAGGACGAATTCCATTCGGCTATTAGGCTTATCAAAACCTATAGGCTGGTGGCGTGGGGGAAGAAGACGCTGGACACGGCTGTTTGCCAGCGATCTTTTAGTTATTTCCCCTTTTTCCCCGACCGCGCTATTTATAGCCCACTTGACAGAGGTCACGTGGTCAACTTCCTTATGGGAAAAACATGTGGCGATGTTTACTTTTGATAGGGCTTAATTAATGCTTTTAGGCTACTTTATTATTATAAATACCGGCTTTAATTTTGCGTAAAGCTAGACTAGAAATGTTAGAGTAAATTTTAGAACAAGAACAAACATTTTATCACAATTAGAACAGAAGATATAATAGTCTGAAATAGTGTAAAATTTACGTTTTTTTATATTTTGTAATGGTTTATTTATAATGCAATTTTCACTAAATCGGTCACAATCAACATGCATAACAAATTACAGAAATCAAAAGTAGAAAACCTGCAGAAAATGGACATCAAAGTTTTGTTTTGGTTTCATGCGTCAAACATTAATTATTGAAACAATAAATTGCAAGTCCACATTTATTACCTTAAAATACCACACCCAATTGTCCCCAAAAACATGAGAGCTAACAATTATCTCAATCATACATCACGATGGTCATGTAAAAATGAGTATGGTCATGAGTAAAACGAAATGTTCAATTTAATAGATAAATAGGTGTATTTAATAAATACATCTATTAAATGATTTCCACACTCTGTTAATTCTGTCAATCTCAAGCAACAACTGCCATAATTTGCTCTAGCCCAAAAATTTCGCTCAATTATCATTCACACTTCCTTTTTTTTTAATAGGAGGATTCTGTACATTCACAGATGGAGAAATTTGTAACAAATGAGTTTCCATTATAAATTTTAATTGTGAAGTTAATACCGCTGGCGCGTCTTTCAATTTTCAATCTTCTCTGTTTTCTCTTTTGTGCCCACGTAAGACCTACTGTTTCCTTCATGGCTATTGCTAATTCTTTGGATATTCTAACTCTAATTTCAATGCCTGCTTTCCTGCAAATTTCCTGACGTTACGTTTCTGAACAGCGTTGTAGTTCATGTGCCTGCTGCAGGTCTAATGAATCAGTTGATGTTCCAGCAATATGTTTTCTAACAGTGTGGAGCAATTGAGATCGCCTACGTTTTGTTGGCTTTCTGGTGACTGATGTTTCTCTTCTATGTTTAATTAGTTTTTGTAGTACAATAGGCTGTCCTCTGGTTTTGCATTTTATGATATTACTTTTTGCTGTTTCAAGTTTTTTTCTAACAATGGATGTGAATAGGGGTTCTTCCTTTTGTGTTAGTGGTTGTGAAGGTGGCTTAGCAAGTAACTGTTGTACTGTGATGTCGCTTTTGAAGACAGGCGAGGTGGATGTACTTGTCGTATGTATAACTGACTTGGTAGGTGTAGATGTGGCAACAAAAACTGGCATGCTAGGGTGAGTAGTGTTATCCTCCTCCAAATGAATAATGGTATCGCCTTTAATGTGAGCTGGCACATCAACCTCCAGTTGAACAATATCATCACTAATGTGGACAGGCACATCAACCTCCTACTGTACAGAGCTATCCTGACTACAGCTAATTGACTGACTACAAACTAATTGACTGACTACAGCTAAATGACTGACTAGACATGGAGGGGTCAGAAAGAACATTACAGGGGATAGAGCAGCTTTTTGTTTTTAAAACACCAAAAGATGTCTTTGCAACATAATTGCACAGTTGACATTCACTTATAGTTAAATTATGGTTTTAGTCTTTCCAGATGTGCTGACTGTTTTCCGATAGTAACTTGGCTGTTTCAAGACACTTCTCATTATGCCTCCTTTTTGAGTTTTGTATTCGTAAGTAACACTTCTTACAAAATATAGTCGAATGCTGTGTGGGTTTATCATCTGATACGTTAATTCCAAACACAAAGAACAGATCATTAACGTAATTAGAACAGTTCAGTGCTTTCTGAATTGAACGTGTTGTTTTGGAAGTTAATGCTCTCTTGCCACAGGCTCTGCACAGTGCACTGGCACAATTCATATGATGCAAAACAGTATGTTCCATTTCGTTGTTATGTAGTATAGTTTACTTGTGTATGTATAAAGATAGAGGAATATTTGGGACTATCAAGTCTAACACCAGGATGTAGAATGTTTTATCTGTGAATGAAAGAAGATATACAAACAGTTACTTAGAATTCTTTGGCAGCCGTCGTGTGCACAGGATTGTCTACCAAAGAACACTAATGGAACAGTCCTTATCTCACACACAATTAAAAAAAAAAATTCATATTATAAATACAAGATTAACAAGACTTGAAAGATAGAACAAAGTATGTGGAAGTAATCTATCTATAGATTTACACGTTTTCTGACGCTTATATACGTAGCAAAATATCATTATAAATTAATGAAAATGCAAAAACAGATGGTGCTTTACAAAAAGTTATTTTTTTACAACCTTATTTAAGATTTGTGATTATCAGAAATGCGTTTACAGTAATTTAAATGCTATAAAATCTGGTGACAATATGCTTGTTCTTGTAATGCCAAACTCACAAAATTGACTACCACACATTCTCAAGATATGAAACCAACAAAAAAAAGTATGTGGAAATAATCTTTAGCTTCCCTTCGAGAAGTCTTTATAATTATAAACTCAAACGAATGGGCCGATTTTTAGATATTAAATTAATAAAAAGATTACTTATTTTATGAATTTCCTCAAATGATGACGCTGTTTTCAAAAGTCTGTAACTCCGTCAAAACTAATTTCAAACAAATAAAAATGCAATCAAAAATAGAGCAGAGAACAAAGTTATAGTACACAAAAGAATTTTAGCGCTGTGTTTATCCAGAACGAGTGTGTAATGATTTATATTTTACAGATTTTACACACACAACAGCTGATTTTCCCCGCCAAAAACTTAAATAGTCTTTTACGGTGCACACGAAAATTTTATACCCGGTGTCAGAATTCCGGTCACCGAAACTAAAAGAGCGCTCTGGTATAGGGCACAAACAGCCGTGTGGACTCAAATTTTATTTTCTATCTTATTTTTGACTTTATGCACTATAATATTATTTAATTTAGCTATTGTATTTAGAATATCGTCACACCTACCCTTATTTATTGTACATTTCTTAACGATAACTGATTATTAAATTTGTTATCTGTAAATTTAAAAATTTATAGTTGATTTAATCATTTTTTATAGTTAACTGCACCCGTATGTCTCAGTTACTTAAATAGTTATAACAGAGCTATTAAAGCAATATGTTACTGATTTTAGTTGAGGGCTCATCAGAAAGAGCAAAATCCTTACTCATAGAAGGTCTGAGAAGATATAAAGTTTACACGGCCTGGATCCTATCAGACGTAGTAATTGATTTCTATGAGGCTTCCTAGAATTGAAGCAGTAATCTTCAGTTCACATCTCTGCCGAGAGTAGCCTGGCGAAAGGTAGACACCTTTTAAGACCCTCAGTAGATACTCTGAATTGTGGCCACTGCTAGACCATCACTGCAGAGCAAGGGGAGTAAACCCCGTGACAGCCTCCACCAATCATAACTGACTATGGGGAAAGTGTGCTCATGAAGTGACAATCCCCAGCTGCGATTCGTGTTACGACAAGTGTTTTTCTTTTATGCTTGTTGTTAGAGCCAATACTTGTCCAATTTGAGTCGCCGCCGCACGGAAGCCTTCGACTTGATGCGATCGGCAGCTTCGTCCTCCCAGGATTCTGGTATTATATCAGATTTTTTATGCTTCTATTACAAAGATATTTTAACTTGTTTTTGTGCCAAAAGTTAAATCCAGACGTGTGTTATTTAGCACTTTCTTATAACTCATATAATATAGTTTTTGTGTAATCATTGGACATACATTTTTATTACCAAGAGGCACAATATGCTTGAAAGAAATAATAAGACAGTTTAAGAAATGGGGGACTTATTGTTTAGAATACTCTCGGATTGTTTCTAAGATAATAAAGAATAAATCAATGTCTTCTTAAATCTAGAGCAAAAATTACTGCAATGAGTCAATTTTATTGGAATGCACATTTATGCTTTCTAAAATAGAAGTAAGAATACACTGGGCTCTAATTCATAGCAGTAAATATTTACATCATGCGTTTTTCTTAACAAATGTAATCGGAAATGTAGAAAATTGTATTTTTGACCGGCACGTAGTGCTGCCTAAACAAAAGTTGATATGGCTGTTGATGGTAAAGTAGCCTTGTGATTCCGACTAACACCACAAGTCAGTAAGGAAAATAATATAAAGAAAAATGCAACGTTATGAGGTATTTATGTGTGAGATCAACAAGTCACTTTAATCTGTAGATGGTTGCTTCAGCAAGAAGGATGCCATATATGAATCTGCTCTATAAAATGCATGGATCTTCTTGGTACCGCCTGCATATGCTATTTTTGATTGATATGTTGTGATGTTGGCTGAAGGAGACAGCCACAAGTTGGTTGTATGTAAGATGCCAACTAAAACTGTAACATAAAACATTAGCACAATAAAGGCAGTAGTGTTCAGTACGGTGCTATCTTGTGGCAAAACTCTCTATTTTAAGTCGCTCAATTGGGACCCAAAGATGCAGCAATAGTGAATGCAGTCAGCGACTCATAGCTTGACTGCTTGCATCAGGACCAGCGAACCAGAGCTGGTCAAGACCGCACTCCACCTCCACGTGGTGGTCCTGGAAACAGTCTGCAGCAGTGCAGTCTGGCTGAGCGACTGCGGATCGCAATGGGAAGGCAAACCCGGTCCCTAAAAAATGCTGTGCTGAAGTCGGATGTGTCGACCGAAAGGTGCAGATATCACAGCTACGGCGTAAACAGACACAACGCAACCACCGTCCTTTTAAGGGCGAACGAGGAATAAGAAGAAGTCGCTCAATTCGTTTTTATTGCGTCGCGTTATTAAAACAGGTAAAGGATCCCGTTACACGCCCATTGAGGCATATTGGGAATATGGTGTTAGGCTCATATTTTCTTGACCATCGGCACACGAGGGGTGATGTGGTCAGCATCAGCCGGCCGCCTTAACCTTCCCAGAGTTGCTCTGGTACCCAGTTGGGGCTGGGTCAACCCAATAGCCGTTTGCGGCCTAAAACAAAATCCCACCTCATCTGGGGATCGAACCATGGACCACTGAGCTAGGAAGCCAGTGCACTAACCACTATGCTACTGCGGCTCCGAGTTATATAGCCTAACCACAAATCCTAAAACTGGGTCAAGCTTTTTTGAAATGTTAAATACTTCTAACAAGAAATCTTCCACTTCTATCAAAACTTGTCATATCTCGAGGCATTACGGCCCGTCAGCGAACACATGCCTAGTCCTCCTGTCACGTGACATCAGCTCAAAATGTGTTCTATATCTACGTCATCATTATTGTTTTGTTATCAGTTCTCTTTTCCATGTGCTCTTCGGTCTATCCATACTTCCGTTACCCTGGAGATTCCAGAACAAGAACTGCAGGGTAAACATTTCTTACTTACTTGGTCGTTCCCCTTCTACCGTGAAGTGTACAGGTTTGGAAGAGGGAGCGCCAGACTATCATATCGGCTGTCTTCCTCCTGGCCTGGTTCCATTCTAGCCCTCGGTCCTTCAAAGATTGTCTAATGCTGTCCTCCCAGCGGACTCTGGATCGTCCTGGGGGTCTGGATCCCTGGCTCTTTGTTTCTCGTGCTTGTCGTGGTAGCCAATCTTCTTCAATTCTGCAGACATGGCCAAACCATCTTAGTTGGGACTGTTCTACTTGGGTCAGCAGGGGGTGGGATTTTAGGCCTTAATAATTTCAACAGGTTTAACTATTTGCGTGTCCTATCTCTCGCCAGCCTCTTCTTCCTATCTCATGTTCCATTACACTGGTCTGGTTCTTGTTATCAGTTCGATATTGGTGATCTTGTCATACCAATTCAGTCCTACAATTCTACGTAAGTATCCAGTTATCTCAATCCTTTACAACTAATTTGGTGACGTTTAATAGATATTTGTTCGTATCCTGGTTTCTGAGCAGCATGATGAGTGTACCAATATGGGCTATAGTAGGTTTAGAGTCATTGTAAAGGGACACTACTGATTCTGAACCTGAACTTGGAAACCAATGGTACCATTGAGATCTTCAGTAAACATCGAGTCAAGCGTCAAAATAGAATGCACACAGAGAAATGGATATCATGAATAAAACACACACCGTTGTGCTTTTCCGTTATTTCTTATATCGGATAAGGTACGAAAATGTTCTTGACTTTTTGTTTTATTTTAGTATTTATCCTGTCTTTAGTTACAACAGAACGTTCAAATAAAAATAAAGGACATTTATTATGTGGTTCTTATCTTATAAAATGTATATAAAAATTATCGGCAATTTCTTGTTAGGTAACGCACAAACAGATCTGTGAAGTCCTAATAACACATGTATTGTTGGCATCTACTGGGATGATTCTAATTATTGCTATAAATAACGTTCACTAAAAATAAATTGCAATGCATATCGTTTCCGTACTTTCACGAAAGGTGGAATGGTTGTGTTACATGTGGTTATCTTCTTGTAGTTAGGTATGGGTGAGAATATAAAGTCACAAATGTACATGCATCATACTGATGAACACGAATGGAGACGGGTGTGGTCGTTACAGGACATCACTGGCCGAAGAACACAAGTCGTTGGTTAGAGGGTCCACAAATCATCTTCAACATTTAATCTTCTTCACGAACAGCATCATCATGGGCAAGGCATACATCGTAGTTAATCTTCAATCTGTCTCGTCTCAATCATTCAGTTTTGGCCGCTACACTAGAGGTGCATACGAACGATAACCTCCCAAGTAATGTGGACCAGACGACGTGAATGTACAAATACTTGAATTATACCTTCATTAATAGGTGGAACTTCTTGATAAGTTCTGAATCATCTTATATAACATAGTGGCGGCCTTCGAAGTCAAATATACCACTTAAAATAGATTTCATCCTCCGCAATACTTGGGAGCTTGAATAAAACACACTTTACTATGAAGACTTGAAGTAACGAAAGGCCAAGAATATTAGCCGTTAGCATAAATTTGTGCAAAACGCGTTACGTCATTAACAACTGGTGACGTATTAAAAATACAGCGTTCAATATAAGTTAAAATCCGTACAAAAACATGAGTTATCACAGAGAGACATATTACCGCAAAATAAATGGTAATAGCATATGTGTGGCCATGATACAAAATACATTAATATTCGTTCTTTAACAGGTTGTTTATTCCGTTTATAACGCTACAAAACGTTACACTAAGGCAATTATCATTATTAGAAGACTGAAGAAAAAAGAGACAGAATACGACAAAGAGAGAAATAAGTGGACAGTCTGACATCATGGCATGGTAAGAAAGTCAGCGACATAGTTTATAAATAGCACTGGAGACAGGAACTTGTGTAGAGACATGACCACATACGCTACACTGGAGACAGGAACTTGTGTAGAGACATGACCACATATGCTACACTGGAGACAGAAACTTGTGTAGAGACATGACCACATACGCTACACTGGAGACAAGAACTTATGTAGAGACATAACCACATACGCTACACTGGAGACATGAACGTGTGTAGAGACATGACCACATACGCTACACTGGAGACATGAACGTGTGTAGAGACATGACCACATACGCTACACTGGAGACAGGAACTTGTGTAGAGACATGACCACATACGCTACACTGGAGACATGAACTTGTGTAGAGACATAACCACATACGCTACACTGGAGACAAGAACTTGTGTAGAGACATGACCACATACGCTACACTGGAGACAAGAACTTGTGTAGAGACATAACCACATACACTATTAGACATGACGCTTGTAAAGCCAGAAGAACAAAAAGACGTTAAGTCTTGAATTCATATTTTTCATGTAAAATTGGTTTGGTTTGGTCTTAAGGACCATCTTCATTGTACACGGACAACTCCATCAGTGCTCCGATCTCCTCCTTTAGATCACACAAGGAGGATCTCAGCACAGTGCACGAACTCCATAGCACAGGTGAGGATCTCAATGTTTGTATACAGGAATCACACATTTTATAAATATTTTTGTGGCGGGTAGGTTTTTTCCATCGTCAACGGCAGCGGCCGTATGGCCTATGCTTTACGATTTCCAACTGCCGAGTGATTTTTAACGTGTGCAACTTGCACACGGGTCCTTCTATTTGTTCGCCCTTGTCCAAGAAGGCTAGGTATCCTATCGTACTACCGATGAATTCAGAGAGGAGTATGATCTTTAGGACCCACTGGATCTGAGAAAAAAAATCCGTCAATTATATTGCCTGTACGGGAACCGAACCTAGTACCTTTAGAATTAGAGGAGGTCGCCATACCTCTTAACCACCCCAACCCCCAGTATTGGATTAACTCATATTCTGTTAACCTGGAGATTACATAAAATAAGACTTATTCAATGTGTGCCCTACCCATCTGAACATCTACTCCTTAAATCTCCAATATTTTTGTTTTATTTTGTACACAAACACCCATTTATGAAAGTGTTTATCTTTCTGATTATCGTTTCTTGTTCTCCGTGTTTTAAGACAATACAATAGTAAAGACTGATATATGAGTTTAAGGTTCTTTTATTTTATTTCATTTTTTTTAATTTTGTGGGACTAAATTTTTTTTTCATTTCCGTATAAGTGTCCTTATTATGATATCATCGTCTGTTGCTATGAAAACATCGACACCACACAACAGAAATGGTATTAAGTAGAATCTAACTAAACAGCTTGATGATCTGGATTTTGCAGATGACTTGGCTCTTCTGTCTCATAACCATAATCAGATGCAAGACGAAATAAAAATACTTGATGAGAGGACACAACAAGTGGGCCTGAAAATACACAGGGAAAAGACAAAGATAATGAGAATAAATGCAAGAAATGATAACAAGGTTGAACTTGAAGAAGCACCAATACAAGATGTAGAATCGTACACATATCTTGGCAGCAATATAGACAAAGTTGGAGGGACAGACAGTGATATCAAACTAAGAATACAAAAGGCAAGCGGAGCGTTCATTGCATTGGGAAACATATGGAGAACAAGAGAAATCAAGTCCAACATGAAAATAAGAATCTTCAACTCAAATGTGAAGTCAGTCCTATTGTATGGTGTCGTAGATTTTCGATAGGGGAATTAAGACTTGGGTTGGTCCCTTCTGAATAGATTTGAATAAGTGATAGTCACAGTGAGAGATAGTAATAGCAATAGAGTTCCACGAGTGAGATGGTAGACTGTGATAGAGGCTGTCTCTGAAATCGAGACATCTTCTCTCTTTCACCTATCTTCTACGACAGATTTAGATGAGTCAGACAGTCTAAACACATATATATATTACATATATATAAAGTTTCTATCCACTCACGTGCACGCACATACAAGACGACAGTTATACGTACAGACGTGGGAAAACTATAACAAATGATTATATGGATATTCTAGAACGAGCTGACCAACACGCTGATTAAGTTTAAGGGCAGTTTTAATTATCATCTAAAATCCCATCACTGTGGTGAGTTGGGACTTAAATATAGTATAAAGTACTTAGTGTACTGACTGAGATCAGCTGTGAAGGTATCTGATGTTAATAGGTTTGGAGTGTAATTCAGATGACCTTACTTGCTGCCACATTTATATCTCAATCAAACTAATTCTTAATCAATATGAATGTTGGCTTCGTTAAGTGTCTAGGGTAATGCAAAGGTGAGTGTGTGGAATAACCTCAATACAAAACATATACCAACAAATATTAACTTCTAAGATAAAATCAACTAACTCCAGCGGTTAAGTTTTATAATGAAAAATTTTCTGTTAAACTTTATTGGTCCTGAGCCTAAATGTTCTTTTGGCCAGGACTTTAGTCATTGATAATCAGTTTGATGGAATCATATATATTTACAAATATGTATATGCAATTATTTACAAGCAATAGATCATGTGTCCATAATACATGAAATCAATCTTCAACTGGGTATTTTTTTCTCTATCTAATTACTTGTTCCTTGAAGCTGGTAAGGGATATACATCATCCCAATAGTTCTCTTTATCACTCTTATGGACTCTGTTGTACTGTTTTTAGTTTTGGAGGAAAAGTTTATTCACTTGAGGAGATTGTCCTAGAAAATATGCAGTAATGATAAGTTGCTCCAGGCCAGATATATCACTTATCTGTGCCTGGGATTCATAATGATTGCAGTCTATTTGGCCACACGCTTCAGGTCCTCTGGTCTGCAATCTCTCTCTTAACAGCTGTTGTCAGAGATGACTTGATCTAGTGCTGAATATTTCTGACAGCATCAGCCAAGTACCAGCAGGAAACCCCTGTCAAAGCAAGTATGATCCTGTCTTAATATCAAACTAATTCCTCCAATTTTACCTGTAAACATGCATGTAATAAAAAGAACATGGTCAGCTCTTTCTGACAACCAAGCTTCTCCACTTTCATGTGATGGAACCAATAGTACCAGTTTTCTTTTTCATTTTTCCCTTATGGAGACAACACCTCTGTCATTCCTGCCATACTTTACCATGCAATAAGATAGGTGTAATGTTTCAGCATGATCATATATATATATATATATATATATATATATATATATATATATATATATATATATATATATATATATATATTGATAGTTCTCACTTTCTCAAATGGTCCATGGTATAATATATCAACAACTAGGCCATGCCCAAGCCTGCCATGGAACCATTTAGTTACAACCTTTTGTCATGGCCTTTTCTTATACACAACCAATTTTTCAAATTAAAAAAATCAATAAAATCAATCTTACCACATAGAAAGGAAATAACACAGGTTACGACGAATAAGGCACTAGATAATGGCACATATCTAGATTTGCCCACTGTTTCAGACTGCTTTCGGTCGATATAATTTATAAACCACAGCACAAGTCTGCCATCGCTCCTGCTCTCATGAAAATCTTTTGAAACTGGCAACGAGCAGCGTACTATTTCGTTCAATTCAAATGCTTCGACCAATCGCTCAAAGCCTAACTATATTTTGAATGAATTTAAAAAAAAAATGTATCCCATTTACTACGCGTTACTATCAACAACTAGATTCGTATATATAGTTTAGCCAATCACACCTCGGCTTGCTTTAAATTCTAGCCAATCTTTTACTCCGTACTATTTCAGCTTTCGTTCCTCTACGTGTTTTCAAAAAAACATCATGCCATTTTATCTAACAGATATGACCAGACCATGCCAGTTTCCATATGTTTTATACCAATATTTTAGTATCTAATGGACCATTTTGATAATTTATTATATATTCCAAGTCCACTAGTTTTAAGGTACCCAATTATATAAGTTTTAATGGGGCTAAGTGGCTGCGTTCAAAATATGTATTTTCTTCTAGGATAGTCGTGCTGTTGCCACCTCCTCACTTCCAAACTTTATGGTGTCTGGGTACTGTCATACTAATGTCAGGATTTCAGACATAAAACAGTAGAATGTCAGGTTTCCTAATAAGCGTTTTGTAAGTTTTAAAACCTAACTCTCGTATGGGTAGTGTTTTTTATCACTGTCGATTTGAAAAAAGTTAGTGCTAGTGGCCTTACACGCGTGATGGTAGTAATTGTGTATCGCGAGACTGTGGTAGTATTGCCTGCGTTCCGGCTTTCAGCCCCTCCCTTTCTTTCTATCCTTAGTCCATCTGTCTTTCGTTTTTGGTAACATAGTGTATAAAATGACATGAATGGAATTTTAAATCTAGGTCAGCTTGCGTATCTCAAGGTTTTTCTTAGAAAGGCAGTACACGTTTTATCGTAGAAAGCGGGTATTGAAGCAGTAGGCTTTTACTATCAACGTGAAACGTTACAATTTGCAGACGAAGTAGAAAACAAGGGGGATTTCGAGTACAGTCATTGTGACAGCACTGTTCTTTACCATTCTTCTTTCCTTTTATTGAAGTCATTTGTTAGGCTTTACATTTATTTTTTAATTTATATATGTGGATTAGAATTTCTCACGACAAATCCTCCCCACTTAAAACAGACGTTATATGTCAGTCTATAATTCTATATACACATAGAGAAATTTATTATTTTTCCTGGGGTTTAGGGTGATTCTCATCACACGGATGGCGGCTTAAAAAATCCGCTCCCAGATTTGTTTTTTCCACTTATATACTCTATGCTAAACTCAAATGGCTGCATCAATAATGACCAACGGAGTAATCTAGAATTCTCATGTCTAGCCTGTGCTAGAAACGACAAGGGTTTGTGATCCGTTTGCAACTTAAATGCCTTCCCATACAGATAAATATTGAATTTCTTTATCGCCCATATTACTGCAAGACATTCTTTTTCGCTAGTTGAGTAATTGGTTTCAGCTTTATTCAACTTTCTGCTAGCATATGCCACTGGGCTTAATTCCCCATCCAATGCATCTGATTTCTGTAGCAGAGTTGCACCTAACCCAATATTACTGGCATCCGTCCTTACTATGAATTCTTGACTTAAGTCAGGTAATTTCAAAATAGGTTTACTTGTGAGCTTTTCCTTCAATTCCTGGTAAGCGATTTCACATTGTGGTGTCCATGTAATTCGATCTGGATTTCCTTTACGGGTCAAATCAGTTAACGGTGCACATATGGAATTAAAGTTTTTGATATACTTTTGGTAGAAACCACATAATGAAACAAAGGATCTCACGTCTTTCTTGGTTTGTGGTCTCGGGGCTTTCTTTAGTTTCTCTAAATTCTTGGGGTCAGGGGTCATGTTTCCCTGATAGACTGTGTGTCCCAAGAATTCTAATTCTTTACATCCAACGCAACATTTGGTTGGTCGGGCTGTTAAATTCGCTTCTCTAAGTCGATTAAACAGCATGTTCAGAGAGTCAATGTGTTCCTCAAATGTTTCTGTTGCTATAAGGATATCATCCATGAAATTTGTGATACATGGATTATTCAGAGGGTCCAATAATTTTCTCATCATTCTAGAGAAGACACTAGGTGCATTCTTCAATCCAAATGGCAATCTGTTAAACTCATAGTGTCCTTCTGAGGTACTAAAAGCTAGGTATGGTCTAACCTCAGGCTTTACTGGAATCTGATAGTATCCTTTACTCAGATCCACTTTTGAGAAATATTTAGCTTTATTTAGCCTGGCAAACAACTGATTTGTATCCGGCAATGGATCCACCTGTCCTTCTGTAATAGCATTCAGTCTCCTGTAATCTATACAGAGTCTATGTTCTCCAGAGGGTTTCCTTAAAAGTACAACACCGGAACTATACGAAGATTCACTGTGTGAAATAATTCCTTCCTTCAACAAATAGTCTATCTCTTCCTTCAAAGCTTTCTCCTTAGCAAAAGGAATCGAATAGGGTTTCATACAGACAGGTGTGGGGTCTATCAGCTTCATATCATATTCCAATAGGTTTGTATGCCCTGGTCGGTCTGTTAACACCTCTGCATGATTATCTAGAACCTGTTGCACTCTCTCTTTCTGAGTTTTCGTTAAATGTGTACTGATTTTCACCTGTGCCGCTGTCTCACAGGGGTGTAATGGATATTCAAATGATGAAAGTGGTTCCTTTTTCATCTCCATGGCAATGGACAAGGTCAACAAGTGTGTCTCTTCCTGATGTTCTCTTTCCAAATATTTCTTCAGGAGATTCACATGATAGATTTTTTCTTTCCCCTTCTTATCTATCTTATAATTGGTTCTAGACACCTTCTCTAGAACTGTATATGGACCTTGCCATCCAATCTGTAACTTATTCTGACTACCGGGGAGAAGAAGCAGTACCTTCTCTCCCACAGCCAAATCTCTGTCTTTAGCTTTCCTGTTATAATAGGCAGCATGTTTCTTCCTGGCTTGTTTCAAATTTTCATTGGCAAGTTTCCAGCCAGTTTTTAAACGAGTGGTAAGCTCATTCACATATTGGTATGAGGATGTAATATTTTCCTCTGCCTTTTCATCAGTCCACGTTCTTAACAGCGCTTCAAGTGGACCTTTTATTGGCCTTCCAAACAATAATGTTGCCGGGGCCATACCGGTTGAACTATGGGGTACCTCCCGATAAGCAAAGAGGGCGGCGTGCAGGTACTGGTCCCATGTATCTGGTTTTTCGTGTGCCAACTTTCTCAGGATCGACATCAACGTGCCATTAAATCTTTCCACTTGGCCGTTCCCTTGGGGGTGGTACACACTACAATGGAAGTGTTTGGCCTGGAAGATCCTGAAAACTTCTTCTGTTAGTTTCCCCTTGAACTGAGAGCCATTATCAGTCAAGATTTGATTGGGAAAGCCTAACCTTGTGAAAATTGTGAGCAATGCCTCTGCCACATGTTTAGAATCAATCGATGACAGGGCTACCGCCTCTCCCCACATAGAACAAGTGTCCACCAGAGTCAGAATGTAGCTGTTCTTCTCTTGGTTCGGGTGAGAGGTCCCACAAGATCCACGGCAACTCTCTCAAAGGGTGTTCCCACTATGGGCATTTCCCCCAGAGTTGCTGGTGCAGTCCAATGCTTAGGTGCTACTCGTTGGCACTCTGGACAGGATTTTACATATCGTTTGATATCTTCAGTTATCCCTGGCCAGAAATAGTGACAAGCTATACGCTGTCCTGTTGCGCTGATCCCCATATGACCACTGAAGGGAATCGCATGCCCTAGTTCCAACACTTTAGTCCTATATGAAGTGGGAAGGACCAGCTGTCCGTGACCATTGGATTCAGATCCAGCCTTCCTATATATCAGCTTGTTCTTCATATAAAACTCTCCCTTGCCTGGAGGTGTATGAGATTTGGGCAACTTCTTGAAACACGGCTTGAGTGTTTTGTCCTCCGCCTGTGCCTTCCTCATCTCATCTGGATGAGTATTTATTGGATTATCCTCCTCCTTTTTAGACTGTGATCTGGTCTGCACTGTTGCCAATATCACAGGTCTCTTGGGATTCCCCAAGAAGACATATCTACACCCCAATATCAGAGGGTAGATTGGCTCATTTATCACTGCTGCTTTTATGATTCCTTCCACATATCGCGTTTTCACCTTTATCCGGGCGACGGGAAGTGTCATGGTAGCTACATCCTTGGTTGCAGTTTGAATCTCCACTGTTTCTGTGGTGTATTGATCGGCCTGCACCAGGTGAGAACTCACAACGGAATCGTAATCTAAACCGGTATCATATAAACACCTTATAGTGACACCATTACAAATGACATCTTCACACACTGGGGGGTGGTATGGTTCCTGTAGTTCTGCAGGTTTGACCTTTTTTTCTTTTTCCCAGATGTCATAGCAGCACAATGAGGAGGTTTCCTTCTACAATGGTCAGTGTCATGATTGTTCATCTTACAATTTTTACACCACCTTTTCCCTTGGTTGAAAGATTTTCTTTCATCATATTTCCTTTCATCGAATTGTGGGATTTTATTTTTATTGTCATACCGTGGCCTATCAAATTGGTGCTTACCTTTGTTTTGATCTCTAGGATCAAATTTATTAAAGTTCTGTGGTGCCCTAAAATTATCCACCTGTTTCTTTTTATTACCTGATACCTCTGCCTGAGCTGCTTGATACCTTTCTGCAACATTTAGCAACTCACCCAGCCTCTCTGCACCTTGTTCCATGAGAAACTTTCTCAGGTCTGGAGCCATGGACTCTCTTAATTGTTCTATAAGGATCATTTCCTTAAGATCTTGGGTTTTCCCCAGAGAAGTCCATTTCTCCAAGTATGTCTCTATTCGTGCAGAGAACTGGTGATAGGTTTCACCTGACAGTAGTTTAGCATTCCTAAATTTCTTCCTATAAAATTCTGCGTTCTTTTCATATCTTAACAAAAGAGCCTGCTTTAGCATGTCATAATTTTCCTGATCACCTCTGCTCATTTTGGCAAAAACTTCATAAGCTGCCCCACGAAGCCCTTGAGATAACTTTAAGCTCCACCTTTCTCTCTCTAACCCATATGTGGTAGCTAATAGTTCATATCTATTTAGATAGCTCTCAATATCATCGTCTTTCTCAACAAAATGATCTAAATGAAAGTTCATAGCTGAGGTTGAGGCTCCCTGGCTAGCAGTGGCATCAGAGGCAAAGGGACTGGCACCATTTTCAGGAGCATGGCCTTGAAACTCAAACTCCCTTAGTCGTAACTCATGTTCCCTTTGTAATCTCTTCTCCTCCTTTTCTGCTTCCCTCTCTGCAGTCAATCTTCTTTCCTTTCTTTCTGCAGCTAATTTCTTCTCTTCTCTTTCTGCCTCCAATTTCTTAGCCTCAGCCTCAATCTGCAACCTCTTAGCCTCAGCCTCAATCTGCAGCCTCTTAATCTCTTTTTCAGCCTCTAATTTTCTTTCGGCCTCCTTTTCTAATCTTCTTTCTTCCCGTTCAATATATTTGTCACATTCCGTAGTGACATAGGAAATCATAACTTGCCCGTCCATTCCTAACTCTTTAGCAGTCTGTACAGCGGCAGATCTAAATTTGGCCAAGTCAGCCATTCTAACTCAAGTAGATCTACTAAGGTTCTAAGACAATTCTACTTTAATTAAGGTAATTATTAACTAATTATTACTGGTGGAACAACTTATCACTGCAAAATCTCCTCTTACTTATTGATACTCTCTTAGTGATGTTCCTAACCTCAATTAAGACCAGTAATACAATCTTGAATTTATATCCTACTGCTAATTTTTATTCCTGGAGTTAGTTAATATATGCTGTATGAGATTCCTATATATATATCAACTACAAATTCCGGACAAGCCTACCAATTAATGTGGTGAGTTGGGACTTAAATATAGTATAAAGTACTTAGTGTACTGACTGAGATCAGCTGTGAAGGTATCTGATGTTAATAGGTTTGGAGTGTAATTCAGATGACCTTACTTGCTGCCACATTTATATCTCAATCAAACTAATTCTTAATCAATATGAATGTTGGCTTCGTTAAGTGTCTAGGGTAATGCAAAGGTGAGTGTGTGGAATAACCTCAATACAAAACATTGTCACGTGAAAGATAATTTATTTTACCATCTTGTCCATAATTTGATTACTCCTTTAAATGTTCTGTTTTCCGAGACATTTTGTATTTTCGTTTCTTTCATATTCTACCTACATTTTTTCACCTTCTCAACCCCACCCGAGGTTGTTTACGCTGGCCAGCTGCGGTCAGCTAACGCTAGACGTAATGTTATCTAAACGCACCTGTTCGACCAGAGAAACATTTCTCGGGTCCGCTTTAAGTGTTAGAACGAGCCAAAGACGGTTTCTGTGAAAGAAACGGTTCGTTAGCGGCGGGTACCCTCTGTGGTCCCAACAGGGGAATTTCTCTGGTCGCTTTAAAACGTTTGATGACGAGCGGCTGGTACCCTTTGAGGCCTGGGTAACGAGTGTGATCTGTTTCAGGGGAAGATAACAACCCGCGGTCAGTCTTTGGGTTTTCGCCCCTTAGACAAGATAGAGCATAATGTTATGCATTTCTCTACCTGGGGAACTCTCGCACGATTTCTTTTGTCTTACTCTAGATTACGTCTTTCGCCGAACTTCTGTAGAAATACGCACGCCAGGTGTCCGGGGGGAGCGTCCCTTGTGATCTATAAGAGTAGACTGGTTTTAATAGACAAAGACATTCGTAAATTTTCCTGGCCCGTAGATGACCATCATGAGATAAGGCAAACTTTAACACAGTACTAGAATGTGTTTGCCTATGTTCTAGTCATTTTCGGGGTGAGTTGACATATCTTATAATTATTATATTAGATTCATGTTAGCTTTATATATCTGTTAGGAAAGTGAATTTATTTCGTAGGACTTCTCCTAGTAATTTATTCAGTGATAAGGTAGCGCTGTCTACGGCCTATTAAGTGGTGCTTAAACTGTTACGGTTTATCATGGGTTAAATGTTAAATTTACAATAACAGATATTAGGCGTAGAATCAGTCCACGAATGCTTACCATTGGGTTAAGAGTCAGAAAAATTAACTGTCATTTCTGTAAGATAATGTCAGGTGTGGATTGTTCACTTTAAAACTGAATAGTGAGATGCAGGTAATAACTCTGGATTATAGGAGATAGTCACTTATTCCTTCTGATAGATATTTCTAGTGGCAAGGGAGGATCATTTTATGCTTACTTGGGTGGCTAGGCACTAGTCTATAACTTTCACTGAAAGCAGTCACCAGGCATAGATATAATTATATCGTATGATCTAGCCACAACTGTATTATTATAGCAAGAACATTGCATTTTCTTTGTACTCAGTTTGTGGAATATTAATATATTTTCCCAAGGGGACATACGATTTATTTGTGTAATGTCAAATGCTGTAATCTGTTTATGTAAATTCATTTAATGTTGTAAGATGAATAAGCATATTCCTTTAACTGTAACTACAGGTTAGGTTTCCTGTATGTTGAGATTGGGAGAAGAGGAGTAGATTGTTGCTGTCAGAACAGTTACTGACAGGTACCTGGGGGTGCAAAAGATATTAAGCCTATGCGGGCGCGTGTTGATAATTGATATTTTTAAGGAACATGAGGCAATAACTACAATAAATTTAATCCCATAGTGGAGCGAAACTTTCTGTATAAAGTTAGGGTGATTTATTATTTGCTTGAAGTAAAAGGGTGTCTCTTTTTGGGTCTCAGTTTCAGGAAGACCGAATCGCTAGAGCAGACTTCAGTCAGGCGAAGAAAGTCATATACTCTTCGATCTAGAGGGTTTCTGTATACATCTAGCAACGAATCGTCAACCCCGTTCCTGAATCAAAACCCCTTTTTGTCAACGCCAAGTTAAGCTCACGCAGTGCAACGGAGCCAACGCTAAATCTGGAATCACCAAATGCAGTAGTAGTTCTCTACTCGCCTCTTGGATTACCAGCCAGAGCATTGCGGCTTCCAGAATATCAAAACCGCCCAGCATGCCTATAGCAGAATTCCATCTCACCCGCCTTTTTCGTGCCTAAACGGGGCACTCAGCAAACCACAGCCAAACCAGTTTAAACAGGATTTACAGCCAAGCGGAGCCTTGCGCCGGATAAGCGCGCCTGGGTCTCTTTGTCCTCAAGTGACTTCTTCTGGTGTATTTCCTGGATACTTAAAACCTCGCACGTCAGCAGGAGATAAACAGCGTCCCCAGCCCAACTCGCGCCAGTAGGGGGGGGGGGGCACCAACGATAGCGCCTATACAGTGATGTTATTCAGGTTAATTCCATCACCGATGGAGGATATATACGAAAACACCACTTACTGGAGTTACTTCAGCTGGTCCCCGAAAACCGAAGGACTGTCACTCGATTATTTATCTCTTTGTGTTCTACAGGTTTTATGAATGGTGATCTGTGTGTGTGGTTGTTGGTGTATATGATTATTTGATGAATATTTGATTATTGGTGTAATTTTATGTTGTTGTGATGATATGCATTATTTTCATGCTTTTCTTCTTTAATAAATTTTACACATTTATTAATGCGCTGTTCACGACCTTTCCATCCATATTTGTATTGTTAGCTCTTTACTATAATCTCTATGTATGATAAGAGAAAAGAGAGAGAGCAGGAGGTGCTTAGACAGACATAAGTGAGTTGAGGCTTGGAGAGAGAGATCATTTCGGTAAATCTTCTTCCAGGTTGTCTCAAGTCCATCTCCTATTTACACCTTTCTGTGTGTGTAATCTATAACTCTGTCAGTCCACTATCCCTTGTCGATTTCACTACTGTTGTCCAACTCGACAAATACTCTACACTCTAACTCAACCACGACAAATGGGGGCTCGTCCGGGATTCTAGAACCCATCTATACAACAAATGGGGTCTCGCCGCGGAATTTGAACTACATCTGCAGCAATCGCAACAGATGAGGTTGCAGTCTGGTATGAATCTCTCACAAGATTCCATTCTGATTCTTAGAGTTTAGTGTTCGGCAGATTATAGGAATTTCTTTCCCCTAGACATATCGAACTATTTCTTTTGGGTGGAAGTCGGAACAGCGTTTTTTCTCCACAGCAATCATAAATATTAAGTTACATTTATTGTTCATGCTACACATGAGACAGCTGGTAAAGGTTGATGGTATCACTGCTGAGTTTTTGGTTGACAAATCTGACGACTATTGTTGTAAAAGTCAGAAAAAAAAATTTTTTAAGGGTTAATATTTTTTCAGGAGTAGCTCTTTAATCTGAGATAAGAAGCTACAGATAGTCAGTTACTAGCTTGCATTTGTACCAAGGGAGGGTGTTCATTCGGAGGATAGTAACCAATCCTCTCAATAGCTTAGTACTGACAGAACTGGGGTGAAGTGATAGTAAGTTTTACATCACTTATATTTTTTTGGAGTTTTTGGGGGTTTTGCTTGTCGCAATCAGAGTAGCTACAAACTTTCTTGTTTTTTTAAAGTTCCCAGGCTAGCCTAGATTTTATTGATTATTAAGTTAATCAGCACCTAGTGGACTAGGTAACTAAGATCTCTAGGTTCTATTCTTCTATAGTGTTTGCTCACCCTGATATAATGGCCGATCTAGATAAAGTGCATAGGATTGCCCTCGAGGTAGCTAAGTACATGGAGTACAAGGATAGCGAAATCCAGCCCTTTCTAGAATTTGCAGTAAGCCTGCAGGATCAATACGAGGTAGACAATTGGTTTGACAGCCGTTTAATCTTGGCATGGTCCTGTAAACAAACTGGGGAGAGTGAAGCATTCACCCGACAGTATGTAGAAGAAGTGATAGAAGATGAGAAGCAAAGGGAAAAGCAAAGACAAGAACGGGACAAGCAATTGGAAATGGAGCAACAAGAACGGGACAAGCAACGGGAAATAGAGCGCCAAGAAAGGGACAGAGAAAGCCAAGAAAGGAGCAGGCTACACCAAATCAGAATGAATGAACTGGATAGCCAAATTCGGAGGATGAAAACAGATACTAAATGTAGTCACTCTAATTCCCCTTCTACTGTGCCCTTAACGGTCAACGCCCCTGCAAACCTTGCGCCCATGAAAGAAAACTTGCCTGCTAAAACCGAACCCCAACTCCAGAAAATTGACTTTCCTTTGGACTTGGATCCGAAGCCCAAACAAGGAAAGAATTTACGTCGGGACAGCAGACCTAAAGCCACGGGAAAAATTACGCAACGTTCCCAGGCATGGAAAGTGCTCAAAGGTGAGAGAGGTGCTAACAAGCATTGTAATACGGATTGTTCCCGTCTGGCAAGCGGCGAACCCCGAGCCTCTCACGCTCCAGACCGAGCAGCACCTAACCGACACGTGACGTCGAGAAAAGGGAGCCACACCCTATCACGTTTATATTTCGCTAGATTCCCGGCCGGAAAGAGAAAAACCATATGCAGAGGAGTATCCCTCCAACTCAGCGATCGTAGAATGGAGGCGCCGCTCCTCTTATCACCCTGAGCGTAAAAGGTGCAAGAATAAGTCGCCTGCTAAAAGGGTTAAACTTTCCAAACCGTTCCAAGGAACTTTGGAAAAACACACCGAGAGTTTTTTCTCGGGCACTTCGCGATCAAACGGGATCTCAAACCGTCCAGTCCTTTGCATGCAGACTGCGGAGCCTGTCAACCAGGAAGTGGATCTCGCATTGCAGGACAAAGTTCAACTGACGCCAGTAACTTCCTCAGGGGAGGGCAAAGTTGACGTTTATGATGGACACAGGGTTCCATGCGAAGGGATCCCTGGTATTCCATTTGAGTCTCTCACACTTCTCAGGGCAGAAGACAGTGAGAAAAGCTGCCTTACTACTGTACAAGGAGCCATTGTTGAGAGCCTTGGCTCACGTCATGCTAGTAATGGGAAAGCGACTCAACAAACTCTGCAACTCGCAGATATTACCTATCTGTCTTCACGGATAGAAGCTACGGAGATCTGTTATGATTTAGTAGAACCCCAGAATGCGATCGATTACTCTTTGCTTCAGGCAGCAGAGTTTTCTCATTCAAATCGCATTATTCCAGTGGTCTCAACCCCACTGATGGACAGCAAAGTAGTCGCCTCCGCCAGGCCATTACAGAACAACTTGATCATTTCCGTTGACCAAGCCAGAGTTGTGACTGGCAAGGCAAGGAAAGCTCCAGACCCGCCTTTAGACGGCACAGGTCTGAAGATTGATCAATGCTCCCGCCGAAACAGCGGAGTAGGTGTGGAGAGGCAGAAGAAAAATGCTAGCATTTCTTCGGCCAACGACCGGCTGTATTTGCCAACTAGGGTTACACGCGCGCGGAAAACCCCGACAGACTGCAGCTATCGAGGGTTATTCAAGTCCGCGACAGGTAAACCCATAACGGAAATTAAACAGCCCGAGTCCAGCAACGATTACACTGCACATAACAGGCGGATTACCTATGCAGTGGCCAGTGAGTTCAGGCGGGGCCGAAACTCACAACAGGTGCGGATAATTTTCCGGACCATGGACAGACAAAGCAAATTGGGGAAGGAAGGTCATGTTCACACGGAAACAGATTATGTCAGTGTTCAGTGGCCTCGCAAAATCCCATTCGCTGAACGTCTATTAGACAGAGGGAAGAAAAGAAATGAACTCGGAGCTAGTCATACAGACAGACAGAAATTGGAAACGTATTTGGTTTTATGAGTATAGGATGTTCCAATGACAGGTAACTAAAGACGATGGAAAAGATAAATTACTGTCATTTTTGTCCGTATTCCTCGAACTTTAAAAGGGGGGGCACTTGTCACGTGAAAGATAATTTATTTTACCATCTTGTCCATAATTTGATTACTCCTTTAAATGTTCTGTTTTCCGAGACATTTTGTATTTTCGTTTCTTTCATATTCTACCTACATTTTTTTCACCTTCTCAACCCCACCCGAGGTTGTTTACGCTGGCCAGCTGCGGTCAGCTAACGCTAGACGTAATGTTATCTAAACGCACCTGTTCGACCAGAGAAACATTTCTCGGGTCCGCTTTAAGTGTTAGAACGAGCCAAAGACGGTTTCTGTGAAAGAAACGGTTCGTTAGCGGCGGGGACCCTCTGTGGTCCCAACAGGGGAATTTCTCTGGTCGCTTTAAAACGTTTGATGACGAGCGGCTGGTACCCTTTGAGGCCTGGGTAACGAGTGTGATCTGTTTCAGGGGAAGATAACAACCCGCGGTCAGTCTTTGGGTTTTCGCCTCTTAGACAAGATAGAGCATAATGTTATGCATTTCTCTACCTGGGGAACTCTCGCACGATTTCTTTTGTCTTACTCTAGATTACGTCTTTCGCCGAACTTCTGTAGAAATACGCACGCCAGGTGTCCGGGGGGAGCGTCCCTTGTGATCTATAAGAGTAGACTGGTTTTAATAGACAAAGACATTCGTAAATTTTCCTGGCCCGTAGATGACCATCATGAGATAAGGCAAACTTTAACACAGTACTAGAATGTGTTTGCCTATGTTCTAGTCATTTTCGGGGTGAGTTGACATATCTTATAATTATTATATTAGATTCATGTTAGCTTTATATATCTGTTAGGAAAGTGAATTTATTTCGTAGGACTTCTCCTAGTAATTTATTCAGTGATAAGGTAGCGCTGTCTACGGCCTATTAAGTGGTGCTTAAACTGTTACGGTTTATCATGGGTTAAATGTTAAACTTACAATAACAGATATTAGGCGTAGAATCAGTCCACGAATGCTTACCATTGGGTTAAGAGTCAGAAAAATTAACTGTCATTTCTGTAAGATAATGTCAGGTGTGGATTGTTCACTTTAAAACTGAATAGTGAGATGCAGGTAATAACTCTGGATTATAGGAGATAGTCACTTATTCCTTCTGATAGATATTTCTAGTGGCAAGGGAGGATCATTTTATGCTTACTTGGGTGGCTAGGCACTAGTCTATAACTTTCACTGAAAGCAGTCACCAGGCATAGATATAATTATATCGTATGATCTAGCCACAACTGTATTATTATAGCAAGAACATTGCATTTTCTTTGTACTCAGTTTGTGGAATATTAATATATTTTCCCAAGGGGACATACGATTTATTTGTGTAATGTCAAATGCTGTAATCTGTTTATGTAAATTCATTTAATGTTGTAAGATGAATAAGCATATTCATTTAACTGTAACTACAGGTTAGGTTTCCTGTATGTTGAGATTGGGAGAAGAGGAGTAGATTGTTGCTGTCAGAACAGTTACTGACAGGTACCTGGGGGTGCAAAAGATATTAAGCCTATGCGGGCGCGTGTTGATAATTGATATTTTTAAGGAACATGAGACATGGTTAAAGACAGCCCTAAACTATCATAGCAATAACTACAATAAATTTAATCCCATAGTGGAGCGAAACTTTCTGTATAAAGTTAGGGTGATTTATTATTTGCTTGAAGTAAAAGGGTGTCTCTTTTTGGGTCTCAGTTTCAAGAAGACCGAATCGCTAGAGCAGACTTCAGTCAGGCGAAGAAAATCATATACTCTTCGATCTAGAGGGTTTCTGTATACATCTAGCAACGAATCGTCAACCCCGTTCCTGAATCAAAACCCCTTTTTGTCAACGCCAAGTTAAGCTCACGCAGTGCAACGGAGCCAACGCTAAATCTGGAATCACCAAATGCAGTAGTAGTTCTCTACTCGCCTCTTGGATTACCAGCCAGAGCATTGCGGCTTCCAGAATATCAAAACCGCCCAGCATGCCTATAGCAGAATTCCATCTCACCCGCCTTTTTCGTGCCTAAACGGGGCACTCAGCAAACCACAGCCAAACCAGTTTAAACAGGATTTACAGCCAAGCGGAGCCTTGCGCCGGATAAGCGCGCCTGGGTCTCTTTGTCCTCAAGTGACTTCTTCTGGTGTATTTCCTGGATACTTAAAACCTCGCACGTCAGCAGGAGATAAACAGCGTCCCCCAGCCCAACTCGCGCCAGTAGGGGGGGGGGGGGGTCACCAACGATAGCGCCTATACAGTGATGTTATTCAGGTTAATTCCATCACCGATGGAGGATATATACGAAAACACCACTTACTGGAGTTACTTCAGCTGGTCCCCGAAAACCGAAGGACTGTCACTCGATTATTTATCTCTTTGTGTTCTACAGGTTTTATGAATGGTGATCTGTGTGTGTGGTTGTTGGTGTATATGATTATTTGATGAATATTTGATTATTGATGTAATTTTATGTTGTTGTGATGATATGCATTATTTTCATGCTTTTCTTCTTTAATAAATTTTACACATTTATTAATGCGCTGTTCACGACCTTTCCATCCATATTTGTATTGTTAGCTCTTTACTATAATCTCTATGTATGATAAGAGAAAAGAGAGAGAGCAGGAGGTGCTTAGACAGACATAAGTGAGTTGAGGCTTGGAGAGAGAGATCATTTCGGTAAATCTTCTTCCAGGTTGTCTCAAGTCCATCTCCTATTTACACCTTTCTGTGTGTGTAATCTATAACTCTGTCAGTCCACTATCCCTTGTCTATTTCACTACTGTTGTCCAACTCGACAAATACTCTACACTCTAACTCAACCACGACAAACATATACCAACAAATATTAACTTCTAAGATAAAATCAACTAACTCCAGCGGTTAAGTTTTATAATGAAAAATTTTCTGTTAAACTTTATTGGTCCTGAGCCTAAATGTTCTTTTGGCCAGGACTTTAGTCATTGATAATCAGTTTGATGGAATCATATATATTTACAAATATGTATATGCAATTATTTACAAGCAATAGATCATGTGTCCATAATACATGAAATCAATCTTCAACTGGGTATTTTTTTCTCTATCTAATTACTTGTTCCTTGAAGCTGGTAAGGGATATACATCATCTGTTACGTGCAGTCTTTGATATCTTACAATATTATACATTGGTATTCTTGTTATCTTCGCAAATATTTTGAAAGCAAAATAGTGCTTAAGGGAAAGTCATTATTGTGTTACTTCCCTTGAAAGTTGTGTCGGCTCTTTCGATCAAACTCCGCGGATAAATCCATTTTACTGCGATTTATTCGTTGTTTGGGTAATAATAGATTGTTCTTGCTTCAGAATATCTATGGCCTGAATTTATGTGTATTGTTTGTCTGAGTAGGACGAGTCTGTCTTATATCTGTATATCTTTACATATCTAAGTCGAACTATATGTTCTGTTGTCTCTAGAGAGGTCGAAGGCTATTCGGCGGATGTGTCGCTAGAGAGTGGTGTGATTTGGCTTCGTCCTGATAGGGACTGTGTTTTTCCATGTCGGCCTGTCGCCGGGGAAAAAGTGATCTCAGTATTTGTGGGGAAGGTGATAGTCGTCTAAACCTATCGTGTATGCTTTACCCCAGTGTTTAGTCGTATTGCCAAGGAATGGCAGTTTCATATTTCCTATACCAAGGTAATCAAAGATACTCTTATGAACTCTCGATCGAAGCCACCATTTTCGATAGTTACGATTTGAATGTCTAAGAGAATATATTTGACTCGATGAAAACGACTTCGATTCCTAGCAGCACTATATCCTGTAGATTGCAGTCAATTGTTCATGATCAAATCTACAGAGCAATGAAATGTTTTATGAATGACTAACTTTAGGACAGATTCATTATCTGTATCCAAACGTGAGTGACAGCTCACGAGTGAAGCCATCTTGGAACCAAAACATGTAGTGACTTTCAAGAAGAGAAAAGGGATGCCCGTATTATCGCTTGATCAGTCCAGAGATCACTGCTACACATGAGAACCCATTGCTAGCGGTTCAATATTATTATATGGAGAAATATGTGCTGAACATTATGTTGAAGAATCGTCGCTAGACGAGATTAGGTTTAGAAGCCATCTGAAATATTGTTTATAAGCTGACGTGCTCAGTCAGTGAAGTCAGATGATATATGTATGGGCGATACTGAGTGCTTGGCTACTGACAGTCCATTATACACTTATTCTACATGAGTGCCCATGTAACATTGCAAGACCATTTATCCACTGTACTATGATGTATTATGGCAACCTGTGATTTGTCACTATCTGTACTGTCGAGTGTGTACGTCCAATTAAACTTTAGAAAAGGTACACAGTCGTTGGTGTCGATGACTTCCAGCCATACATGAGTGTGAGAAAAGAACATTTTTTGTCAACACCACGAACCTTTATCATCATTCGCACATTATACACTCAATCCATGTCTACACACCACTGCGTAGGTCAAGTTGACATTCCATACACTACAGTGGAGCAAACAACACCATAGAGATCTTATCAACTGATGATGATGATGATGTCTGCTTCCATCCACTTATATCTATCTTTTGGTGGATATCATTAACGGGAATAAAAATCCAACTTTATCAACCTTTATCAACTGGTGGACCAGCTTTCTGGGTTTGACCTCGCAGAAGTTCAGAAGTCAACAGATTACCGATACCAGACCGTTTCCTGTGGCTGATACGACACACTTGCAGTATTGGTTTGCTCTTTGTCAACACTTCGTCACGTGACCTGTCAGGTGAATGCAGTATGTAGGTCAGCGTTGTTGACATTTTTTACATTAGACATTATAGAGTTTCACAGACAGTTGGATCAATTCTTCTCAATGTTAACAGGAAGACAGTATGAGTGAACTAAGAAGTCCTATTTTCATCGATGGATCTTCTTGTTTTCCATATATGAACTTTAATATTTAAGGCCAGAATGTTTAATTGAATAAAGTGGCAGTTTGTTTGTTTTCATAAAAATAACTTTGCCATTACTGTAAGACTGAGCCTATTTTGCAACACATACTATCATACACATAATTTATATATATTTATGTTTACATGTTATTTGTTTGTATAGTATGTTAGTTTCTATGTCAGCGGGTTGTGTTTAAGGTTGGGCGGCGTCCTCACAACAGAATATCCCACGTCATAGAGGGTCCGTTGTGGGCGTTTTCTATAGGTGCAATTTTCTTGATTGAAAATTTGCTGCGACAACTGTTGCTTTTGTGTTAGCTGTGAAGTCTGTAATTATTGTTATTTTTGTAATATTTCTTTGTTCTTTAGTTTTGTTTTGATTTGTTTGTCATTTGTTGGTCTAACCTTTTCTATCTTTCAGTTCTATTCACAATTTATATTCATATATTGTGACGTCATTTGTGTTGTTATTCTTTGCAGATTCAGTGATTATTTTCATTGATTTCCCTATTTGATTTATTTTGATTTCTGCAAACGTTCTTGTATTGTCAGTCCTATTTGTACTTTATGTATTCTGTTGGTTGACATATGTTTTATATAGGTATATTTCATAAGACACAATTGCCTGTGCACTGCACTTGGATTATGGTATAAACCAGTACCTGATTATTATTACTATTATACAAGACCTTATTAAAGGCTTGTGACCCACAGATATTGGGATAGTATACTGATTAATCAAGTCATTGAGAACTTGTGGTATTATTATTGATTCAGGTGATTAGTATTATTGTTAGACATCATGGCTACATTAGAATACTTCATTACACAAGGGAAAGCCCTTGATAAGACTGGTCAACAATTAGAACAATGGGCAGTTGCTCAATATGACAAAGCATTAGCTGCAGAAGAGAGAAGAGCTATGGCAGAAGAGAAAAGATTAGCTGCAGAAGAAAGAAAAGCTATGGCGGAAGAGAAAAGATTAGAAAGAGAAGCTGAGGCTGCTGCTGAACAAAAGAAATTGCAGATGCAGGTAGAGGAAAGGAGATTTGAAGCTGAACAAAAAAAAATTGGAAAGAGAAGCTGCGGCTGAACAAAAAAGATTAGACAGTGAAGCTGAACAAAAAAGATTAGACAGGGAAGCTGAACAAAAAAGATTAGACAGTGAAGCTGAACAAAAAAGATTAGACAGGGAAGCTGAACAAAAAAGATTAGACAGAGAGGCTGAAGAAAAAAAAGCAATAAGAGAACATGAATTTGAGTTGGAGAAATTAAGATTGACAAGTATGAGTAATGTTAATCAGGCATCTAGTGGTAATGATAAACCTTCTACTTACAAGGTTAAGGTTCCACCGTTCAATCAGTCCAGTGACGATATTACATTCTGGCTGGATAGATTTGAACGTTCTTGTCGTACACATAATGTGGATAAATCACAATACGCTAATCAATTATCAGAAAACTTGAAAGGTGAATCTTTGACTAGATTATGCCTTGTAGGAGAAGCAGATAAGGATAATTATGATGTCATTAGGGCGGCTTTGATAAAAAAAATATCAGCTAAGTGAGGAAGGCTATCGCCTTTTATTTAAAACGATGGTACCTGAGACGGGTGTAGAATTCTCAGAATTCACTGCAAAGGCACGTCTCACAGTTGATCGTTGGATTGAGCTTTCCAAAACAGAAAAAAAACGTATGAAGGACTTATGGATTTGTTGCTCAGAGATAAGATTATGTCATGTGTGAACAAACCTTTCCTTGAATTTATACATGAGCGTAAACCTAAATCTCTAAAAGAAATGGAAGAATATTGTTCCCAATATGTCACTGCACACCCCGACGTGACTTTTGGCAACACTAAGATTAAGGAGAGTATGCCAGTTGCTTCAGCAACACCATACAATCCCAATTATTCACACAGATTTCAGGGACCTCAAAACAGATTTGATAAAAAAGGTAACCATAATAGTTATCAAAACCAAGGTAACCAATCATTTCAGGGTTCTTCTTCAAAGAACTGGAGACGACCTGATAGCTCTCGACACAGGGGTGGTCATAATTATAGGAATTTCCGTAGAGGAAGTAATTATAGAAACTATCAGGGTTATCCGTCTTGGAGTCAACAAGATCATAATTACAGAGATACTCATTATAATGAATATGATAATGGTAACCAAGGGAACTATGACTCAAACCCAAATAGGGGTTACAATAGAGGTAACAATAACTACAGAGGTGATAATAACCGAGGTAGATCTCAAAACAAAAGACATAAACCACATTTTCAGGCAAACTCTGCACAACAAGAGTCCCATGAAGCCTATAAACAGAGTAAAGATAATAATGATGCTAGTAATATGGCATGTGCCGCTTTTGATTTTGGGAGAGCATCTCAGTGCCCCCAATGCAAAACGTTATTTGAGCCAACCACAGTGTCTACTTTAAGCTGTGGCCATCCTCTTCCTGCTCTTCCAGCATCAGTCGCGCATGATGGAAGAGGTTCTCTTGTCTTACATAAGGGTTTAGTGAATAACAATCCAGTCTCTGTGCTATTTGATTCTGGATGCACCACAATTGGTGTTAGGCAGTCACTCGTAGATCCTTCCCGTGCCGCTGGACAAGTAGTCAAATGTGTAACATTTGGCGGCACATTAGAGAAATACTCTACTGCTATCATTAGGATTGCTACTCCTTTCTTTACAGGAGATGTACACGCATGTCTTCTTCCGAATCCGATCGCTGACCTCATCATCGGTCGCATTCATGGAGTCAAGGAATGCACTCCGCAACAAATTTCCACGTGGGAAAGGCAAAACATGCAGATTGCTAACGCTGTAGTCACTAGAGCTCAGGCTCTTAATATGCCTCAAACTTCATCTACTGAAGATAATGAAGTGCATAACCAAGATAATCCCTTGGTAATTTCTCGTGACTCGTTTATAAAACAGCAAGAAGATGATCCCACTCTGAAGAAATTCTTCATTCTTGCAACTAAAGGTGATCCGAATAAAGACACAAGTCGTAAATCGTGGATTACAAAGAAGAATGGCGTACTTGTACGTATGGTTCAAGACTCCATTACGTCAAGTCATTCTCAAATCCTGGTTCCCAAGAATTTGAGAGTTAAAATTTTGCAGCACGCTCACGACTCTCAGTGTGCTGGACACATGGGTTTTTCCCGTACTAAGTCAAGAGTCCTTGCGGCTTTCTTTTGGCCATTGGTAAACAAGGACATACGTATTTATTGTCGATCTTGTAAAGTATGTCAGGAAGTTAAATCCAAAGGTCCACGGCATGCTGCACCCATTCAGGCGGCGGACATTCCTATTCGGCCGTTTCAAAAAAATGGCCATAGACATTATTGGTCCATTTAAGATCAAGTCTGCCAGAGGACATCAGTTTATCTTGACGTGTGTTGATATGTGCACACGTTGGCCAGAGGCTATTCCTCTGAAGAGCATTACTACTGCTGATATTGCAGATGCTCTTTGGCTTATATTTTCTCGTCTGGGGTTCCCCGGAGAGATATTGTCAGACCATGGCACCCAACTAATATCAGATACCATGTCTCAAGTAATGTCTACTCTGCAGATAGATAGATCTTTAAGTAGTATCTACCATCCAATGTCTAATGGTATGGTCGAACGCCTTAATAGAACACTTAAAAACTTACTGGGGAAGATAACTGAGGATCATCCTCAAGACTGGGACAGAGTTTTACCTGCGGCCCTCTTCGCTTACAGAGAGGTACCCAATGAACATACGGGATTTTCTCCCTTTGAACTCGTCTTTGGCGCGCGTCCGCGTGGCCCTATGTCGTTGCTTCACGATCTCATAACATCTGACAATATTGACGATGACACAAAGTCATCCTACGAATATGTCATCGCGTTGAGACAAAAAATTATCGAAGCATGCAAATTAGCAACTTCTTCTTCTGAATTTGCGAAACAGAAGGCAAGGCAATTTGCCAATAAGAAGAGATGCTTACGACAACTTTGTCCTGGTGACAAAGCATTTGTATTACTACCTTGTAGGGAAAACAGATTACTTATTTCTTGGAAAGGTCCGTACGATATAATATCGAAAATTTCCGATGTCGACTATATTGTCGATATTGATGGGAAGCATAAAAACTTCCACATCAATATGCTTACTGAATTCCATGAACGTCCGGATTATTTGCAACCCATTTTCCAAGCAACGGACAATTCTCCAGTACAACATGGTCATTACTCATCACTGTCCGTGATACAGGATGAGGAAACAAGTTTTTCAGATGTAAATCTTCCTCTTCCAATGATCCCACTTCATTCCAGTGAATCATGGAAGAACGTTACTGTCTCTCCTGATTTGTCTCTAGGAGAACAGCGACAAGTTTCAACTATGTTGCAAACATTTCAGGATGTACTCACTGACATCCCTGGACAAACGAATGTCATTCAACATGACATTGTTCTAACTGACCATACTCCTATTAGGGTTAGACCTTATCCTATACCTATACATTTTCAAGCACAGGTCGAGAAAGAGTTGGATGAGATGATAGATTTGAAAATAATCGAACCATCCACCTCTGCATATTCTTCGCCGATGGTTATTGTGCGTAAAAAAGACAATAACATACGTCTTTGCGTTGACTATCGAAAATTGAATCAAGTAACTAAGTTCGATGCCGAACCTATGCCTTTACTGGAAGAGCTACTTACTCGACTCTCCAAATCTCATTTTTTCACTAAACTTGATTTGTCTAAAGGATATTGGCAAGTTCCTTTATCTGAACGCGCCAAACCTCTCACGGCTTTTTCAACACCTAGAGGTTTGTTCCAATGGAATTTTATGCCTTTCGGTCTTATGAACGCACCAGCTACGTTCGTACGCATGATGCGCCGAATCCTATCTTATCGGTCAGATGTCATTGCATATCTAGACGACATCTGTCTTTTCAGCGATACTTGGGAAGATCACTATTCAGGGTTAGATGAATTGCTGTCTACTTTGCGTGAGCACAACCTGACAGCGAAACCCTCTAAAGCCTATATTGGTTTTAGCGAAATTTCTTTCCTAGGCCACCGAGTTGGTCATGGTTTCCTAAAGACAGAGGACCATAATACTAGTAAGATACTTAACATCTCAATCCCTAAGACTAAAAAACAGGTGAGAAGTCTGTTAGGTCTTATTCAATTTTATGGCAGATTCATTCAGAATCTATCCTCTATCATGGCACCTCTCTCAACACTTCTAAAGAAAGGTTCGCCTAATGTGGTCCACTGGTCTCAGGAATGCCAATGCTCTCTGAATAAGATTAAAACATTGTTTTCAACACCACCTATTTTAGTGCTACCTACTAAAGATAAGACATTCGTTCTTCGTAGTGACGCTTCATCCACTGGGATTGGAGCGGCACTAATGCAAGAGTACTCTGGAACTCTGCATCCTGTAATGTATATTTCCAGAAAACTTAATGCGGCAGAAAGGAATTATTCGGTTTTAGACCGTGAGCTATTAGCTATGGTTTGGTCGATCCTCAAACTACAGAGATTCCTTCTAGGCGCACATTTCATAGTAGAAACCGACCAAAAAGCTCTTACTGCTATACAGAGTAAGAATTTGAAGAGCTCGAGGTCTACTCGATATGCAATTGCTCTTCAACCTTTTCATTTCTCTTTATCACTCTTATGGACTATGTTGTACTGTTTTTAGTTTTGGAGGAAAAGTTTATTCACTTGAGGAGATTGTCCTAGAAAATATGTAGTAATGATAAGTTGCTCCAGGCCAGATATATCACTTATCTGTGCCTGGGATTCATAATGATTGCAGTCTATTTGGCCACACGCTTCAGGTCCTCTGGTCTACAATCTCTCTCTTAACAGCTGTTGTCAGAGATGACTTGATCTAGTGCTGAATATTTCTGACAGCATCAGCCAAGTACCAGCAGGAAACCCCTGTCAAAGCAAGTATGATCCTGTCTTAATATCAAACTAATTCCTCCAATTTTACCTGTAAACATGCATGTAATAAAAAGAACATGGTCAGCTCTTTCTGACAACCAAGCTTCTCCACTTTCATGTGATGGAACCAATAGTACCAGTTTTCTTTTTCATTTTTCCCTTATGGAGACAACACCTCTGTCATTCCTGCCATACTTTACCATGCAATAAGATAGGTGTAATGTTTCAGCATGATCATCATATATATATATATATATATATATATATATATATATATATATATATAGAGATATAGATATATACATATTTATATATATATATATATATATTGATAGTTCTCACTTTCTCAAATGGTCCATGGTATAATACATCAACAACTAGGCCATGCCCAAGCCTGCCATGGAACCATTTAGTTACAACCTTTTGTCATGGCCTTTTCTTATACACAACCAATTTTTCAAATTAAAAAAATCAATAAAATCAATCTTACCACATAGAAAGGAAATAACACAGGTTACGACGAATAAGGCACTAGATAATGGCACATATCTAGATTTGCCCACTGTTTCAGACTGCTTTCGGTCGATATAATTTATAAACCACAGCACAAGTCTGCCATCGCTCCTGCTCTCATGAAAATCTTTTGAAACTGGCAACGAGCAGCGTACTATTTCGTTCAATTCAAATGCTTCGACCAATCGCTCAAAGCCTAACTATATTTTGAATGAATTTTTAAAAAAATGTATCCCATTTACTACGCGTTACTATCAACAACTAGATTCGTATATATAGTTTAGCCAATCACACCTCGGCTTGCTTTAAATTCTAGCCAATCTTTTACTCCGTACTATTTCAGCTTTCGTTCCTCTACGTGTTTTCAAAAAACATCATGCCATTTTATCTAACAGATATGACCAGACCATGCCAGTTTCCATATGTTTTATACCAATATTTTAGTATCTAATGAACCATTTTGATAATTTATTATATATTCCAAGTCCACTAGTTTTAAGGTACCCAATTATATAAGTTTTAATGGGGCTAAGTGGCTGCGTTCAAAATATGTATTTTCTTCTAGGATAGTCGTGCTGTTGCCACCTCCTCACTTCCAAACTTTATGGTGTCTGGGTACTGTCATACTAATGTCAGGATTTCAGACATAAAACAGTAGAATGTCAGGTTTCCTAATAAGCGTTTTGTAAGTTTTAAAACCTAACTCTCGTATGGGTAGTGTTTTTTATCACTGTCGATTTGAAAAAAGTTAGTGCTAGTGGCCTCACACGCGTGATGGTAGTAATTGTGTATCGCGAGACTGTGGTAGTATTGCCTGCGTTCCGGCTTTCAGCCCCTCCCTTTCTTTCTATCCTTAGTCCATCTGTCTTTCGTTTTTGGTAACATAGTGTATAAAATGACATGAATGGAATTTTAAATCTAGGTCAGCTTGCGTATCTCAAGGTTTTTCTTAGAAAGGCAGTACACGTTTTATCGTAGAAAGCGGGTATTGAAGCAGTAGGCTTTTACTATCAACGTGAAACGTTACAATTTGCAGACGAAGTAGAAAACAAGGGGGATTTCGAGTACAGTCATTGTGACAGCACTGTTCTTTACCATTCTTCTTTCCTTTTATTGAAGTCATTTGTTAGGCTTTACATTTATTTTTTAATTTATATATGTGTATTAGAATTTCTCACGACAATCACAACACATAAAATTACATCAAAGCATATACAAATATTCATAAAAATCAAGGAATTTCTACAAGAAATGATAGACCCACATTTATGATCTTCCCTCAATGTTTAGCCCGCAGTCCCGTTAGGAGAACGATGATAGCCCAAGAGTCACAGATACATATGATTTGAGTCTAATATTTTCCCCATTTGAAGGTATGAACTGACTTTGATAGCAGTATCTATTCTAAGGAAAAATATAGTTTAGCAACAAAATCTTGCATAAGGAAAGTTACAAAGTGAGTGAATCAAACGAAGAACATCCTTCAGTCTACTTTCATTCGGTTCTTTCATCAGGGCCCTGACTCACACAACCTTACCTACAATCGTGCTGTTGTTCGCCGTCTGGAGCAAGCCTAGTGTACACTTCGTTTAATCTGTCTATCTGTGGATGAAGCGGATACCCAGCTCTGCAGATATTGGTTTCATTCAACGTGTCCGGGGAGCGTCCTCTTCAGGCGATCGTTCTTTCTTTACAGATTTAAGTTAATGTCACTTATTCACGAGGTAAGAGTTAGGGTTTCAGCAGGCACACAGAGTCAGAACACGAGGTTTCCCTTAATTAGGAAGATGACCGGTGGACAACTTCTCTCAACAGATAATCTTGGTTCACCACACACTTGGTCAAATAATGTCGGAAAAGTTAATGTTTTTTCTGTAATTATTTCTCGCCACAAGGCAGCATGTACATTAGAGTTTGTGAAGAAATATGATCTGGCTCAAAGGCCCAGTATAGCATTTATTCTTTAAAAAACCCATTAGTGGGATTTGGTATTCTGTCTATCTCTTGAAGGCACACGCCCTGTCAGACAGGTGTTACTTGAAAACCCACGTGGTTAAAGATATAAAATGTTTATGATTCTCACAGGTATGTCTCTGTACTAAACGCCGGCAAAGTTGGGTTACCCCAGTATTTACTGAATAAAGGAAAAAAAACACATATCGAGTACATAATATGTAAAATATTTCATATGTGTTTTTTTTCCAAAACTTACATTTTGAACTGCAAGCGTAGAGCTTGACTTGACGTTTAAACCTTCCCGTGAAATAAGTTATATATAAAAATCAATCATCATGAATTAGGAATACATACGTATTCCGTCAACACTCATGCGGCATCTAGCATTTATAAGTTAGTTTAGAAAAATTATTCTCGTCTGATTATTTAGCAGTTAAATTAAATTCATTATAGCTACATGATTTTATGCTAGAAATTATAATTTATTCTGTTTTACCACTGTAACTCGTCGACTAGAGAATATAACAGACTTATAAATTAATCAATCTGCACAAAAGAAACTAGTGGGATAAAATAGGCGGTTAAACACTTAATCACTCACAAAATATTAGATACTTAATGTAATATTTACCTCAACACAGAACTACGGTATCACAATGAAACTAAGAGATTTCACTTATAAGTTTAAGTATCTAGAACGAAGTGACCACGTCTACTGCACTTGGAGAATGAGTGAAATAAAGTTTCAAACTCAGGTTAATATCTATGAATTAAACAAAAGATCCCACTATTTCCAAAACCACGCAATAGCGCAGGTCTCACCCCTTCTCTCTCTCTAACACCTCCCATTAACTAGACGCATGCCATAACTGACACTTCTCGTCTTCACACCTCACGCTGACCAGGGCCAACAGTGAGTGCCGTGTCAGATGGAATTGCCAGACAAATATCTCATACTGCGCCGTGGAGATGTCGGTTATCGCGCCTCACCTGAGCGCTCAGCCGAAGAAAACGCGCGTGTCAGCTGAATGTGCAAACAAAAGTCTGCTCGTATGTCTGAGATAGATGCATATTCACAATTTCTCGTCTACCTGGTGGCTGACGTCTTACATAATAGAAATGCGTATCCCAGTATGAGAAAGAAAGCGGGAAAGTGAGAATGGGAAAGAAAATATTTTTCGCAAACGAACGAATGCGAAAAATACAGGAAAAGGTAAAGAGTGATAATAAAATAGAGGACACGGGTAGAAAAAGAAGAGTATATAGAAAATTTATTGATCATAAAACTCTCTGTGACATATGGCTCTGAGACATGGAGAACAACAAAAACAACAACCAAAAAGCTACAGACTTTTATAAACGGGTGCTTGTGTAGAATAGAAGGACTGAAATGGTATGACAAAGTCACAAATGTGGAATTGATGACAAGAACCAGACAAGTGCCAGTGGAACAAGAGTTGAGAAGAGACGCTGGTGATGGATAGGACACACATTGAGGAAACCTGTAGATAGCATTACAAGGCAGTCCTTGTTCTGGAATCTACAGAGAAAGAGAGGCAGAGGTAGACCTAAAAACACATGGAGAAGAGAACTGGATACAGAGGTGAAAATGATGAGGTAAACATGGAAAGAACTTGAGCGGATGGCACAGGACAGGAAGACTTGGCATGTGTTTGTTGAAGGCCTATGCTCCTTGGGGAGCTAAAGGGTATTGATTGATTGATTGATTGATTGATTGATTGATTGATTGATTGATTGATTGATTGATTGATTGATTGATTGATTGATCGTCTGTTGCGATAACTTTGTCAATATGGCTAAAAATATGCATGCATGTTTCCTCTTGTTCCATTAACTTATCCATGTTTGTTTGTTTGTTTTGTTTTTTTTTGCTGTTTCCAAAAGAATCAGGTATCGGCCCGATGCCTAGTCGTTTCTCACGTGTCTTATCGGACATATTCGGCAGGTTACATTTTAACTATTCCTTCGGGCCCCAGTAACACATTAGACTCTAATGATTAGAGTGTATGGGGTGCACTGTTTTTATAAACAGAAGCGTAATGGAGGAATACTTTTATAACCTGGAGTAGATGTGTGCAATGATTCTATAATCCCAAGGGGTACAACATGTCCATAATCTTTAAAGCGTGGGGTATGGTGTTTCAATAACTTGGAGAGTATAATGTACAATATTCCTATACTCGGAGAATTTGTGTAGATAATTTATATAATATGGATTGTTTGAGACCTGTTTAACTTGATCAGTGCTATCCTCAAAACATTATCTAACCGCTCATTTGTGAGAAAATTGTATTTTATATTGGTATTGGCAAGATGAATAAAAATGGACAACGGCTCTTGGAGTTGTGTGTCCACATTGACCTATGCGTGACCAACGCCTACTTTCAGACAAAACCCCAACTTAAGGTGTTACAGAGACACCACGATCCAAGCACTGGCACCAGCTGGATCTGATTCTTGTCAGAAGGCCACTTCTCAGGCACGCGCTTGTAACATAGTGCAGACTGTGGTATAGATCACTCCTTGGTTTGCTGCAAAATCAGAGCGCAACCAAGAAGACTCCACCGTGTCAGACATGAAGGGAAACCACACATCGACACCAAGAAGATGTCAGACCCTATCATTATCGCTCAATTAATTTATCACGACCTGCAAGAAAGTGCTCAGTAGCCCACAGCCTGATGATAGTGTTACAGAGAACTGGGAGCACCTGCTGAACACCGTTCACAGTACTGTGCTTGCCAGCTTTGGCAAGACAACAGCGAAGTCCGGTTTGATGCATCGTAAGATGTGCTGACACCTGTCACTGAAGCTAAGCGCAGTGCGGCGACTGAATACAAACGTTCACCGAGTGCTAGAACCCTACAGATCCTGAAGGCTACGAGAAACAAAGTTCAACAAACTGCTCGACGTTGTGTAAATGATTATTGGCTCCAGCTCAGTGACGTCATCCAGACCACAGCGCAAACAGTCAACACTAGACAAATGTACGACGGTGTAAAGAAGGTCCTTGGTCCCCCCAAAAAAGTGAGATGGCACCGGTAAAAACCATCAGCTGGGAGAAGCTAACAGATAAGAACAGGTGGAGAGGTGGGTGGTGCATCACTCTGAGCTGTACGCTAGAGAAAATACCAAACCTAAAGGTCTTTTGTATTTGGACATGCGCCCTAATATAACCGACTAGGTTGAACGGGACGCGCCCTGCCTAAACGAGGCAAAATTTTATTGAAAAAAAAAAAACAGTCACGTTTGTAGCCCTTGACGCTGTCAAATGTCTGCCAACTTTGAAGAAGCTGAATGCTGGACCAACACGGGAAGAACTCAGCAAGACCATTGATAGCTTGGCTTCTGGCAAAGCACCAGACTGTGACGGGATTCCTCTCGATATAATCAAATGCTGTAAAATCATAATATTACATCCCCTGCTTATGGCGCTGTGTCAGTGCTGGGAAGAGAAATCTATCCATCAGGACATGTGAGATGCCTAGATTGTAACAATATATAAAAATAAAGAAGACAGAAGTGATTGCAATAACTACAGAAGCAACTCTCTTCTTAGTATTATTGATAAGGTTGTTGCCAGAGTTATCTTAATGGGATTACACAAGTTAGCTGAGCACATATATCCAGAGTTATCTTAATGCGATTAGACAAGTTAGCTGAGCACATATATTAGTTCAATATTAAGTTTAATCCCGTTGAGAATTATTAACACTTTTTTGCATCTCATATAGACTTTTTTCTTATGATACTCACAAAAATCACTGTTAGTTACCTCCCTTGAAGTGTTTGGCCGGTTACAAATACAAACTCGGCAAGTTTCGATTCCCTACGCATTGGAGAAAAAGAAAGGGAGGAAAGAGGGAGGAGGGGGGGGGTCAAAAGTCACAACTCACTTACATAAAAAGCATGTAAAGTCACTGACTTTTCACTAACTTTCTGTATTGGTTATCATCATCATCAGTTGCCATCTCCACAACGGAGGTTGGCTGTAATGGATCTCCAACGTCTTCTGTCTCTTGTCTTGGTGGTACACTCTGATAGACTCTTTCCCGTCCATCTCTTGATGTTATCTTCCCACTTATAGCGCTGTCTTCCCCTTGCACGTTTACCTTCAACTCTCCCTTCTGTTATGGTCTTCTGCAAGGTGTTATGCCTTTTTATGTGGCCAAAGTATTTTAGCTGCCGAACTTTGACCTCTCTCATTAGTTCTCTTTTCATACCTAGATTTTCTAGGACCTCCTTATTTGTTTTCATCTCTTTCCATGAGATACGCCCCATTCTTCTATATATCCACATTTCAAGAGCCTCAATTCTTTCTTCCAAATGCTTATTCATCGTCCATGTTTCTGCACCATACAGAAATGCAGAATATATATAACACTTTATGATTCTCAGTTTTAATTTATGAGATAACTGTTTGGATGTCAGTATATGTTTCATGTTGTTGAATGTAGCTTTGGCCATTCCTATTCTCTTCTTGATTTCTGTTTCACATCTGCCATCTTCTGTTATTATATGACCAAGATATACGTAGCTCTTGACTTGTTCCAGGATTTTCCCATTTACGCTTATCTTTAATGTGGGTTTATCGTCTGTTTTGCTAATTATCATAGTTTTAGTTTTCTCAATATTAATGTCGAGTCCATATTCATGACTTATACTGTTCACTTGCTTCACTAGTTCTTGTAACTCCTGTTCGCTTTCAGCTAACAACACGGTATCATCTGCATATCTAAGGTTGTTTATTGATCTTCCACTGATGTTCAGTCCTGGTATTTCCTGTATCTGTTTGAAAATTTTTTTCGGTGTATAAATTAAATAGGCAGGGGGGACAGCACACAACCTTGTCTGACACCTCTTTTTATGTCTATGTATGGTGAATAATTCCTTCCCGATCTTACTGTGGCAGTTTGCTCCCAATAAAGGTTACTGAGTATTCTTATATCTTTTCCATCAATACCTATGTCTTTGAGGCATTCAATTATTTTCTCATGATGGATTCTGTCAAAAGCCTTCTTATAGTCAATGAAGCACATATACATACTTTTTTGGACCTCTGTATATTTTTCTGCTAATCTTCTTAGGCAAAATATTGCCTCTCTTGTTCCACTGTTCCGTCTAAAACCAAACTGTTCTTCTTGGATTTCGCTGTCTACTTTACTTTTTATTCTTTCCTGTATGTTATACAACCAGACATTGACGTTGGGAACTCTTATGAATTGTCCACTACCATCGCATTGCTATTTCCCTCATACTGAAACATTAAGATACAACCATGCGTTTTATCTAAGGGAGGTAATGTTTATTACACGGGGAGTAATATAAGCAAGAAAGCTAATTATAACTTTTAAAACAACAAATAGTTATTTTATACAACTTTTTGCAAACACTTTTGTAGCAAATAACTTAATTGCAATTTATTTTAAATTCCTAAGAGAATTTTTCTGCCGTTTGTCATTATTATAGAAATATGCATTTATACTTTAAATGGGATAAATAAATGCACGCTAAGCTCAATACGCGTCAGCAAATATGTATAACACGAGTTTCTCTTAACGTGTCACATCTCTAGCGAGCTTTAAGCATATTTTTGACCGGCACATTGTGCTGCCTAAACTAAAGTTGAGACTAAGTGTTTGACGAGTCCCCTTAGTGAGTACCAAAATGACCAAAAGCCCTCACCAATCTTCTCCACCAAACATAACATGAGGGGACAAGAGGAGCTTTCATTGCTTAGGGACTTGATGGGGAATTAAAAGACATCGAGTCCAACCCAAATATAACAGTCTCTCAACCCACACATTTAATCTCAGTGTGTGGCTCTAAAAACACAGAGAACAACGAAGACATTAACATCCGCAGTGGTTGAATCACATGTCACCGGACGTTTCCATTGATAAGTCGTCTTTAGTGCGTCGCGTCATATCCTAACGCCGTGTCCCTATCCGTTATCCTGGTAAAGTTTTGTGTAATGTTGATTAAATAATATCAGTTCTATCAATACTCTACAGCTTTAAAGGGAGTGACTTGAGTCCACATAGCCTGGAAACAAGTTAACAGCATTACAAGACATTCAGTTTATGAAATAAAGTAAATAGACGCAGATCCAAAAATAGAGTCCGACACAAAAGTAGAAACTAACCCAAAAAATTTAGAGGAAGACTAAAAATAAAGCCAGACCCAAACAATAGGGGCAGATATAAAAGAAAGAGGTAGATTAAAAAAAATAGAGGTAGATAAAAAAAATAGAGGCAGATACAAAAATAGAGGCAGATATTAAACAAATTGAGGCAGACAGACAAATAGGCAGACACAAAGAAACCGAGGCAGACATAAAAAGTAGAGACAGACGCAAAAACATATATATATATTTATTTATTTATTTATTTATTTATATTTATATATATTTATATATATTTATATATATTTATATATATTTATATATTTATATATATTTATATATTTATATATTTATATATATTTATATATATTTATATATATTTATATGCAAGATGTTGTGTTAGAACAAATAAAGGGAATACAGAATGGTTTACAGTAGAAACAGGGGTGAAACAAGGCTGTATTATGTCACCACTACTTTTTGGAATAGCTATTGATTGGGTTATGAGAAACTATACCCACAATGAACAATTGGGTATAAAATGGACAAATGGAAAATTCCTGGGGGACCTGGATTTCGCAGATGATGTAGCATTCTTAAGTTCAACACCAAGACAATCCCAAGAAGCAATAAATAATTTGTGTCATCTCTCGGTTAAAATAGGTCTCCAAATAAATGCCTCTAAAACTAAAGCTATGAACTTTTCTAACGAGATCTTTGATATCATCTTGAACGGGGAAAAACTACAGAAAGTTGAAAGTTTCAATTATTTAGGCAGTAAAATGACTCAGGATGGTGACACAACAAGAGAAATCCATACTAGAATTGCTTTGGCAGCTAGCGCCTTCAATAGATTATCTAACATTTGGAAATTACGATCATTGAATATACATACCAAGCTTCGTCTGTTTAATTCAAATGTTATCTCAGTGTTAACATACGGCTGTGAGAGTTGGAAAATAACAAAATCATTGGAGAACAAGCTGAATACATTCGAAAACAAATGTCTTAGAAAACTCATGAACATCAGTTGGAAAGAATTCAAGACTAATCGACAAATAAGAGAAGACTCTAGGCAGAAATATGTCTCCGACTATATAAGGAAAAGACGATGGTCATATATCGGTCATGTCCTACAAATGCAAAACAACAGAATACCACTACAGGCGCTCACTTGGGTTCCTGAGGGTAAGAGGAAAAAAGGAAGACCAAAAGAAACACTCAGAAGAACAATAATAAGAGAAGGAAGAACGTTGGGCCTAAATAATGTGCAAGAGCTAAGAGGAGTGGCGTCACAACGAACAACCTGGAGAGCACTGGTTTCTGCCTTATGCGCCGTGTTTGGTGCTTAAAGAATTTATTATTATTATTATTATTATATATTTATATATACAAGAAAGATAAAGAAAACTTGATACACAGCTGGGTCATAAGGCTGTAAGACAGAGAAGAAGATACGTGAATGTGGAAGTCTCACCATTATGGTTTATATTTTTGACGAGGTCGTCATTCATATATCGTCTCTCACATGTTTTATCCGTTTTATGAAATTATCTTGCGTAAAGGAAATAGAGGGGTTCCTAAAAAAAATAGAGGCAGATACTCACAAAAAAATAGAGACAGACACACAAAAAAGAGGCAGACAACACAAAAATAGATGCAGACCCCCCAAAAAAAGCACGGGGAAGGGAACTTGAGATATATACAAGACAGATGAAGGAAACGTGATACGAATAGTAATTGCTGGCACCATAAGACTGTAAGGTTGAGAAAAAGATAAGTGAATGGGGAATTCTAACTCTCATGGTTTTTATTTTTTGATGAGGTCGTCATTCATATACCGTCTGTCACATGATATATTCCAAGTGTTTTATGATCTTCAGTTTTACCTTCTGTGATCAATCAAAAGATCTGAAAGCAGTAACACGTTTATGGCCCCCGATACAGAGCGCCCCATCCCACAAATCTTCTCTTATTTATCAAATACTACAGACCACAACTGCAAATAAAAGCAAACTAAATGTAGAATAAACGTAGAAGTAGAGCAGAAAATGAACATATTAAAATTCATGTACAATGTCAGTTTATCATTGAACTAAATAGGAAACCAGTATTGTTTATAAACAAAATAATCAACGGGTATTGTCAAATTTGCCACATTAAACAACACATGTAAATAACGTTTGAGCTGTGTCAAAGTTTTCTTTTACTATAATAATATACTGGTAATAATAGTAACAGCCCCTCCAGTCATAACTGACCATGGGAATGCACCCCTGAGGTGACAGCCCTGCTGCTTTTTCCCTCGTGTTCGTTTCGACGTTTTCTCTTCTTTTCTGATTGCTTTGAGAGTTCTTTTCGTCCAATCTGAGAGAGCGCCGTAGAGAGCATCGCCACATGGTACGATCGGCAGCTTCACCCTCCCAGGTTGCTGGATTTATGTCTAGTGCCCCCAAGTCTCTTGTACACATCTTTGAACCTCATATGCGGTCGCCCAACTGTTCTTTTGCCACATGCCAGTTGTCCGTTAAAATATCTTTCGGGGCGCAACCATCTTCCATGCAGCGGACATGGCCAAGCCAGCGCAGTCTGCGCTGTCTAAGCAGTGTTTGCATGCTTCGAAGGCCAAAACGTGAAAATATCTCGACATTTGTTACTTCATCATTCCATGAAAAACCGCTGATGTGGGGTATACACCGAAGATGGAATGTATAGAACCTTCATTCTTGCTAAGCATAGGTTGTCCATGTCTTGCTGCCATATATACTGAAGCACATTAAAAACGCACCACCTGTATAATCCAGGAACAGAGTGTGAAATGTAAATATAAGTGTTTACAAGTTTACATATTTGGAATCTTTATTCATTTTCCTATGAATCCATGCTGGTCATTAATTTGTACATTTGATTGTTATGAAATTCATTGCATTCTGTGCAGGCAAGGGAGAAAACCAAAAAATGCAACCAATAAAAAAATTCATTCACACTATCCTCAGTATCTGGTATGTCCACCGTGTGCTTGCAAACAAGCTTGGCAGCGGCTCCGCATGGAACGCACAAGTCTCTGAAGGAAATTCCGGGGAATCAAGTCCCATTCACGTGTAAGAGCAGCTTCGAGCTGTTGCAGATTAGCTGGAGAACCTTGCCTGTAGACTCTGCGTCCAAGCTCGTCCCACAGATGTTCTATAGGGGACATGTCTGGTGATAAGGCAGGCCAATCAATCGTCACAATGTTCTGCTGCTGTAGATATTGCTGCATAATGCATGCGGTGTGCGCACGTGCGTTATCCTGCTGGAGAAGCTGCAAGTCTGGATAATTTGTGAACGCAGGAGCAACCAATGCATCCAGAACCTCATCTCGATATGTCACAGCATTAACATTTCCACGGAAGACGTGAAGAGGCAAGCGATGGTGAAAACTGAATTCTCCCCAAATGTGAATACTGCCACCTCCAAATCGATTGTGCTGACGAACACGGCAATCTGAAAAGCGCTCTCCACACCGTCGCCTAATCCGCATACGTCCATCAGCAAAGGATATGTTGAATCTGCTCTCGTCTGTGAATAGGACAGCATTCCACTGCAGTCTAGTCCATCTGACATGTTGCTCTGCCCATTGCAGGCGCTGCTGACGATGTCTGTGAGTCAAGTTTGGCCCAACATAAGGTCGTCTTGCAGTAAGGCCTGTATCTCTGAGTCGTCGTATGACTGTCATTCGAGAGACTTGCCCACGTCTACCCACTATTGCTCTTGCTGTCTGACTTGCCGGGAGAGAACGATTCCTTAGGTGACTCTGCACAATATGGCGATCTTGCGCAGGGGTAGTAACTCGTGGTTGGTCACTCCGAAGTCTATCCCGGGCACTGCCAGTGGTTCCGTAACGTTCATTGAGACGTACAATAGTGCTGTGGTGGCAATTCATCCTTCTGGCAATGGCCCGCGAGCTCATTCCGGTCTCCAACATACCAATGGCTCGTTGGCGGTCGTTTTCAGATAGTCGTGGCATTTCAAGCACATGTACTGGGTGTTGTGTCTCAACGGCCTTTTTATACCGAGTATACTGCCACAACGCGTACACATTTTCAGGGTCATAGCTGTTGGGAATCGTGTTGCACGTGTAACTTTCATTGTTTTCATGTAGACTGTACACAAACCCGTGAGTTGAATCATGCACTTTCCATTCCAGCAGCCATTCGCTCTCTACCTCATGACATACACGGGGAAAATCCATTCCCACTTTTTTTTCCAGCCTCTCAGCATCAGTATATATAATAGTGGTGCGTTTTTATTGTGCTTCAGTATATATTCTTAGTATTATTAGTATATAATACATATTTGTAAGCTTGTTTCACCTCTCCGCGGTAATTAAATGAAAGAAAAAAAAAAATTTAATAGAATTAAATTTTTTGCGGACGGTGTGAAGGAAGCTGATGCCTCCTTTATTGTATTCTAAACACTCACGGGTAGTCATCAGGTTATACTTCGGTTGGGTGAGTACACACCAACTTATGTTGATGTTTGTTTTTTATAAATGTCTTCTGTCACGCACGAATATGCACAATTTGGTGTAGGGGAATTCGTGCGCGCTTGTGTCCAAGCAAGGCAGATGACGTGAGAGGTTAAAAAATGAAAGCCAGCATCTCAAGCCAGACATTGAGTCTGTTGCCTATATTCCTATATATACCCAGTGTGTTGGGTTAGTTATTCTTCTGGTACAATGACTTCTTGGTAGAAGTCATTGTCGGATTACACTACACGTAAGTCCGAACCAGTTTTGGTAAGAAGTGAATTGTTTACTTGAACTTTCGTGTCACCATCCTTCGTTGGCATCTAGCTAGCACCTTTCTGCAAAGGGGTGCTATAATGGATCAACGGGGAATTTCACCGAAAGTATTTTAATATTATAAAGGATTCAAGGCTTCATCCTTTACGGTTTATTGGATTGTAATAATATATGGATTGCCGTCGTACGAGTCACGGCGACGAAGAGAGGTTAGCCAAGCACTAGGACATAACCTTCGTTGTTTATATTATATGCAAGTATGTATGGATCTGCCATGTCAGGGTACCAAGCTACTAAAGTACCCGACCAGAATTGTAGGACAGAATCAATATATTTATTCCAAGATCTTTATGGTTGAATAGTCCTAACGGTCATGACATTGACGCAAGGTCAAACCCTGATCTTATGTGAGGAAGTTATTATGCCTGTACCATGCCTATATATATGCTACATGTACGTTTACTGTGGAATCCATGTTGGAGTACTGTAACCTGTTGTCGTCAACGTATTTTCGTCCTAAATAAATTATGATGTCAGTAAACCTAACGAGTTCGTCCCTATATACACATTGGCACTCGTTGACGTGCCTGCTTGTTATTGAAGTCCTTCCTTCACGTTCCAAGAAAGAAACATTCGCGTTATTATTGTCAAGTCCAAATAGCATCGCCCGTGTTGGACCGTTGTCATTACGACACAACATCAACATCCTTTAGACAGCGGTTCACACCCCAGTAAAAGCGAAGGCTACAAACTATGGTGGCATATATATATATATTATATATATATATATATATATATATATATATATATATATATATTATATATATATATATATATATATAATATATATATATATATATATATATATATATATATATATATATATATATATATATATATAATTCAAGTTCTCTTCTCCAAATGTTTTTGCGTCTGTCTTTACTTTTTATGTCTGCCTCGGTTTCTTTGTGTCTGCCTATTTGTCTGTCTGCCTCAATTTGTTTAATATCTGCCTCTATTTTTGTATCTGCCTCTATTTTTTTTATCTACCTCTATTTTTTTTAATCTACCTCTTTCTTTTATATCTGCCCCTATTGTTTGGGTCTGGCTTTATTTTTAGTCTTCCTCTAAATTTTTTGGGTTAGTTTCTACTTTTGTGTCGGACTCTATTTTTGGATCTGCGTCTATTTACTTTATTTCATAAACTGAATGTCTTGTAATGCTGTTAACTTGTTTCCAGGCTATGTATACTCAAGTCACTCCCTTTAAAGCTGTAGAGTATTGATAGAACTGATATTATTTAATCAAAATTACACAAAACTTGACCAGGATAACGGATAGGGACACGGCGTTAGGATATGACGCGACGCACTAAAGACGACTTATCAATGGAAACGTCCGGTGACATGTGATTCAACCACTGCGGATGTTAATGTCTTCGTTGTTCTCTGTGTTTTTAGAGCCACACACTGAGATTAAATGTGTGGGTTGAGAGACTGTTATATTTGGGTTGGACTCGATGTCTTTTAATTCCCCTTCAAGTCCCTAAGCAATGAAAGCTCCTCTTGTCACCTCGTGTTATATTTGGTGGAGAAGATTGGTGAGGACTTCTGGTCATTTTGGGACTCACTAGGGGGACTCGTCAAACACATAGTCTCAACTTTAGTTCAGGCAGCACTTTGTGCCGGTCAAAAATATGGTAATACGTTAATACTGTTATCATGTCCTACGCGCTTAAAGAAACTCGTGTTATACATATTTGCTGACGCGTATTGAGCTTAGCGTGCATTTATTTATCCCATTTAAAATATAAATGCATATTTCTATAATAGTAACAAACGGCAGAAAAATTTTCTTAGGAATTTAAAATAAATTGCCATTAAGGTCTTTGCTGCAACAGTGTTTGCAAAAAGTTATATACAATAACTATTTAATGTTTTAAAAGTTATAACTAGTTTTTTCGCTTATATTACTCCCCTTGTAATAAACATTACCTCCCTTAGATAAAACGTATGGGATGTATCTTAACGTTTCAGTATGAGGGAAATAGCAATGCGATGGTAGTGGACAATTGATAAGAGTTCCCAACGTCAATGTCTGGTTGTATAGCCAATACAGAAAGTTAGTTAAAAGTCAGTGACTTTACATGCTTATTATGTAAGTGAGTTGTGACTTTTGTTTCCCCCCCCCCCCCCCTCTTTCCTCCCTTTCTTTTTCTCCAATGCGTAGGGAATCGAAACTTGCCGAGTTTGTATTTGTAACCGGCCAAACACTTCAAGGGAGGTAATTAACAGTGATTTATGTGAGTATCATAATAAAAAATCTATATGGGATGCAAAAAAGTGTTAATATCTCTCAACGGGATTAAACTTAATATTGAACCAAGCTTGCGCCCTTGCCTCCCCCCCCCCCCCCCCCCACCAATTAAAAAAAGGCAACCACAGCTGAAGTTTGAAAGATGCATACAAGAGAGACATGAAGAGATAAGTCCAGGATTCTGGGAGGACGCAGCAAGTTGAGACTCTTACATCAGGTGAAAATAACCATTTTAGTGAAGCCCCCTTAACGAAGTGGGTTAAGTTCAAAGCGGTGACCGAAGTATGTCACTGTGTTGTTTTGTTTTTTTCTTAACCAGCGGCACTTCAGCCCACTTCAGGTTTTTCAGCCCTTCGGCCCAAAGACATGTCATTGTGAGGCTGGGGAGGCTGTGGACTTTCCTTACAACCCGGTCAGGAGCTTCGCTCCTTCCCATCCACAGACGGTTTATCTCAGGATCCGTTCAGGTTATTCAGTAAAAATCACGGTCGATGACACTGCTTCAAATGCCCACGCCCGGGCTTGAACCTTGAACACCTGATTGCCAGCGCAATGTGGTAACCATTACACCAGCGCTGCTCCCAAGTATGTCACTTAAGAGCCATGACCCAAGCGGGACTGCTGCCATAAAATGTCAAGGACGATCAGGTAATCACAGTATGGGATATAATATTTCTTAGACAAATATAACGGTATGTTTTCAGGCACTCGTAAGAAAAAAAGAAGTAGATAACTAGACAAAAGAAAAACAACAGACGTGAGTGAAATGTTTGTCTAATATTTATTTATTGTTTACAAGCCTCGGTTTTCCCTTCCTTATGTGTTATAAATATAATATTTCTACAGGATGATTGACAAGTCTTATTTTGTTAATTGTATTATCAGCACGCGTATCTATTGGATATTCCTAAACCACGTGTCAAAACAAGGAAGCAAGAACGGCCATGTGACACATAAGTTGTATTTTATATTCCCAGAAACAAAACAACAGAAACACAATTCTAAAATGACCAATAAACTCAACGTTACAAGATAGATCACAAATTACACTAGTCAACAAATTTTCAAAAGTTATTTGTACCAGAAATTAAATATACCATTTCTTATTGATTTCGACATGCTGATTTCAAATATCATAATGAAATTCACCAATTGGCTCTGTTTTTTTTTTAAATGATGAATTTACATTACAGTAATACAAATAATGTATGCTTGTTTAATTCTCTGGGGTGAACAGCTAGTCTTTCTACTTTAGCATTATAAAAATTGTGGTTCCATACTCAATTAATTGATATTTCAATATAAAATGATAGAAAAAATAAAAACATTTAAAGTTCACATTATCATGTTTTAATAAGGCACATTTGAACCCATTCCGTCATTATTCAGTCGCTGTTCGAGCTCTCTTTGCTTGCTTCTTGTAGTCAATCGATGAGGTGTCTCTGGTCACAGTCCAACAGTAATCGGCAAGCATTGAAGGGCTCCAATTGCCCTGATACCTTGTCTCCATAGCAGCAATGTCCTGGTGAAATCGTTCACCATGCTCATCACTGACCGCTGCACAGTTTGACGTAAAGAAATCCAGATGAGAATCCAGAAAATGAATTTTCAAAGACATGTTGCAGCCAAGACTCTTATACTTCAGAAGGAGATTTTCTACAATTTCATTGTAATTATTGTTACATGGTGGCTTGCTCTGAACAATGTTCCATGTGATGTGAATAAAACAATTATAAATTTCTGGCCATTGTTTTTTCTTTGATATGTTAGTTTTTTCATTCAGTGATAGTGCATCGTGCCTTCGATGGAAGATTAAGCGAATGCGGGGGTGGAAGATTCCGAACAATACTTGAACCTTGGAATACGATTGATTTGATAAGTCATTTCATTGAGTCCATACATTTAATTCACAGTTGTACACACAGGATGATCATTTCAAATAGGAGTAGAGCATCAGTCCATATAAGTCATGCATAAATTAATCAATAACGTAGACTGCTGGTTATGTGTCAATGTCCGTTTAAGGATACAATGCAGTATTGTCGTCAGAACATCACAGCTATATGCACGAGCAGATAGACATGGCTACCTGCCGACAGTGAGACTGCGAGTCTGAATATTTCATATGAATTTGACGATTATTCTCATCCTTCTGAGGATTCTAGTTAATTACTAACCTCCATAAATTTTCCTCTCATATAGAGTTCTAGGACTGACCCTGATCCATCAAAAAATGCATATATATGGCTATATCATGCCATTGAATTGGAAGGTTAGAAAAAAACGCAGCTATTCAGCTTGGCGGTCAAGTAACAAAGGGTAGCGTTTCTTAGTTACCGACTGTGACCCAAACAACGCTATACACGTCATAATCGATCGTGTATGGAGCGTTCAATAATTGAAACATCTATCGCAATATATTAAATGCCTTAACCTTTACAATTGCACGTCTGATAACCTTTAGCAGACGGCGTTAATATCATATACCGTAACAATTCCCTGTACACCGGGGAAAAAAAAAAATCGATAGATTTTTTTTTCAAGATCTATCCGACTTAACAATTTTTCAAAAAAAATTTAACACAATTGTGACATATGGCCGACGATGTTCTGAGTAGAACCGTGTCGCGGTCATGTCAACTAACTATTTGTCATAGTCATCTAACATTAATCACTTTATATATATCAATATTATACATATTATTATATCAACTAAATAAAATGTCCAATGTTAATAGTGAATGATAGAATTAAATTAAAGTAAGGTCTGTCGTATTAGTATGTCATATAGGAATTAATTTAACTAATTAACATTAAATTAATTAATTAAACTAAGAGTTAAATTATTAAGGTTCTAATGTAACGCGATGTTATGAGAGAAGAAAAGACAAAATAAGTGAGAAGAAATAGAAAGAAATTCGAATATAAGTTTAACTTAATTGTGTGTGTTAAGTGTTAGTGAATAATAACTATCTAATTTAACTAACTAAATAATGTATAGGTACATTAAAAAAAAATATTAATTTAATACTTGTGTGTGAGATTTATTTTCTCTTTTCATAATTTCTTCTTTTTATATTTCGTTCTCTTTTTTTTGTTCTTTCATTTCATTTTTTTCTCACATTTCATTTTATTGATAATAATTCAATTAAGAAGTTAAGTTAACTAATTAATTAGTATAGGATATGATGATCCATCCGTAGTCTTGATCCTGATGAATTCTTTTAGGCAAAAATGTTCAAACGTTTACGTTGGAAAGAAATGTCATTTATCCCAGCATCTAAGAATTAAGTGCACATAGGATAATAAGTTCGACTTGTCGTCGGATATTGTTCCATGATTGTTCAACGAATATTCATATATCGTGTATGGACGTTAGACGAAGTTCCAATAACAATATGTATACCTTGATTGTCTTTTAGTTCAATTCTGTGATGCATATAGTGTTTATAAAGTTTAAATTGAAGGCAAGGTTAGTTCCTTTATAGTTGATATGTTTTAGGAATGTTAATGTTGATTATTCGTCGTCAATAGGATTACGTGACAACGCATCCGCCACAATGTTTTCAGTGCCAGGAATATGTTCAATGGAGAATTCAAATGGCTGTAGGATGATTGCATATCTGGCGAGTTTCTGGCTTTTATGGTTTGATCGACGCAAGGATGCTACAGCACGTTGGTCCGTCTGTATGGTGAAGGGAGCACCAAGCAGGAACTTTTCGAGTTTAGTTATTGCCCATATCACGGATAACAGTTCCTTGTCAACTGTTGAATACTTTGTTTCTGCAGGCTTTAGCTTTCTTGAAATGTATAAGGTAGGATGTAGAATGCCATCATGGTTCTGGAGCAGGCATGCACCAATGCCGTAGTTACTAGCATCTGTTCGTAAGAAAAATCTTTTGGAAGCATCGGGAAGTCTTAAAATTGGTTCATGCGAGAACAAATTTATAATTTTGTTGAAAGTTTCATTGCATGTACCAGTCCATGTCACCTTCACCGGCATGTCTTTTTTTAACAATGAAGACAATACAGCCGTGATGGATGACAAGTTTGGTATGAATCTACTGTAATATTGAACAAGTCCTAACAAACTCCTGACCTGTTTCTTCGTCTGAGGAACTGCTATGTTTAGAATTTTGGAGACTGTACTAGGTAACGTTCGGATATATCCCGATCCAATGATATGTCCCAAAAAGGTTATCTCATTACACGCGATTTGCACCTTTGTAGGTTTAGCAGTTAGATGATAATTCCTTAGAGTGTCGAAAACATATCTAAGTCCCGAAACATGTTCCTCAAACGACGAACTAAACAAGCATATGTCGTCAATATATGTAATAACGTCTGGTCTACCTGATAAAATTTGTCGCATCAGGCGAATGAAGGTAGCTGGCGCATTAACAAGCCCAAAAGGCATCACATTCCACTGGTATAGACCTTGTGGAGTGGAAAATGCGGTGTAGTACTTAGCCTTTTCGGTCAGTGGTATCTGCCAATAACCTTTAGTTAAGTCTATCTTACTAAATATAGTTGCGTTGGATAGACGTGGCAGTAAGTCGTCGATAAGTGGATGTGGTTCGCTGTCAACTATAGTCTTAGCATTTAATTTTCTATAATCAACACATAGTCTGATGTTATTGTCCTTCTTCCGGACAATCACTAATGGAGAAGAGAATGGCGAATTACTAGTCTCAATGATTCCCAGAGACAACATCTGTTCAAGTTCCTTAGTAGTTTTAGCAAGGAAATGTAAAGGAACAGAATAGGGATGTACACGAATAGGTGTATCATCATTGAGAGTAATGTCATGACTGATAGCCGATGTGCGACCCGGGACGTCGGTCAATACATCTGGATAAGATTGTAATAGATTAGCAATCTGTAGACGCTGTTGCGGTGTAACCGTTGAAGAGATGGTTACATCCCGCCAAGATTCAGTAGGTTGAACTACTGGTACCGGTAACGGTAACTGTACCTCAGGAAAAGAAGATTCTTCTTCCTGGATGACAGATAAGTTAGAATAATAACAAGTAGATACTGTGTTGTCATCTAGTTCATGAAAAATTGACTGTAAGTGTTCAGGACGTGTATGAAATTGCTTGAGCATGTTAATATGAAATATCTTTTTGTGTCCCTTGATATCTAAGACGTAATCAACGTCGGAAATTTTATCAATGACTTTGTAAGGACCATTCCAAGATATCAATAATTTATTGTTATTGTGAGGAAGTAACACATAAGCCTCGTCGCCTGGGAATAATTGGCGTAATCGTCGAGACCTATTTTGTAGAGATCGAGCCTTAGCTTTTGCAGCCTCAGAAGAAGCTGTTGCCAACTGGCAAGACTCAATAATGTTCTTCCGAAGATTAATCACGTACTCGTAAGATGACTGAGTGTCCTGAGTCATCTCCGCGTCAATTAATAAGTCTTTTATTAGTCCCATAGGACCTCTTGGGGGAGCACCAAAAACTAATTCAAAGGGAGAGAAGCCAGTTTGTTCATGCGGTACCTCCCGATAAGCAAATAGAACAGCTGGGAGTGCTCTGTCCCAGTCATGAGGGTGCTTAGCAGTAACCTTATGTAGTAGTTGTTTAAGTGTACGGTTAAGTCTTTCAACCGCACCATTACTCATCGGATGATAAATACTACTTAAATTCCTATCAATGTTCCAAGTTTTCATGACTTCCTTCATGGTGTCAGATATAAACTGTGACCCATGGTCTGATAAAAGTTTTCTAGGAAACCCTATTCTAGAAAAGATGAGATGTAGTGCATCAGCTACATCTGTGGTAGTGGTGGTCTTTAATGGGATAGCTTCTGGCCATCGTGTGCACAAATCAATGCACGTAAGGACGAATCTATGTCCTCTGGCCGATGGTAGCAATGGACCAATAATATCTATTGCCATCTTGTCAAACGGTCTTACTGAGATATCGCAAGCCTGAATAGGCGCCGTGTGAAAAGCTCCACGTGCTTTCACTTCTTGGCATGTAGTACAGGAACGTACATACTGCGAAATATCTCTTGACGCTCCTGGCCAAAAGAATGAAGACAGTACTCGAGATCGTGTTCGAGTATATCCCATATGTCCAGCACAATGTGAGTCATGTGCATGTTGAAGAATGTACCGTCTAAAAGTATACGGGACCATAACTTGTTGTTTCATTTGTGATTTGTCATTAAAACATCTAATCAATATGTCATTTTTAATAACAAAACAATGTTTGTTATTATTACCTGAGGATAGATTGTCAACTTTATCAACCAACTTAAAAAATTTTTTTAAAGATTTATCCTCTTTTTGTTTGGTTGCAAATGTTTCCCTGTCAATAGGTGAATTGACTACAAATTCCTCTTGGTTGTCTGCATCCATTTTATTATCATCAACTTTCTCCATGAGTTGAGTCTGCGCTCTAGTCGTCACGGCGTTTCCAGTGCATAGGTTATGTTTCTCCCATTCTATAATCTCATCTGGAGTACAATCTTTACTGCCGTGTATACGACCAACCATCAGATCAGCTATAGGCTTTTTTAGCATACATACTTTTACGTTCCCTGTGAAAAAAGGTGTGTTAACATGAATAATAGCTGTGGGGTAAAACTCAATAGTTCCCCCAAAAGTCATGCAACGGACATATTCCCCCGTTGCACAGCTAGGATGTACCAGCGACTGTCGTACACCAATCGTTGTGGATCCTGAATCCCTCAGCACTGAGACGACGGATCCATTAACTAATCCCCTGTTAAAAATTAGTAGGCCTGTTCCATCGTTGACTGCAAGACCTACCTCTGGTGTAATATGTCCGCAGTTAAGCACTGTTTCTTTCGCCTTCTGAAAAATAAGATTGCATTGTTGGCAACTATTTGCCACATTATAATTAATAGCAAAACATGCAGCAGAAGACTGTGTTGTATTATTGTCAAGTGGGACCTGAGCTATAGGGGTAGTATTATTTGTAACTGCCGCCCCTGTATTATGGTTGTAATGAGATGATCCCCGAGAATGAGATCGATTCCGAGTATAATTGTTAGAATTATCTCGTCGTCCTCTATAGTAACTATTATCTCGATGTCTCGAGCCATGATTATTACCATTCCAGTTACTATTATTATTGGGAGTATGTGATCGATTATAATTAGTGTTATGTTGACCATTGTGGTAGTTTGTTTGAGGTGAATAATTTCTATCTCGTGATCTACCTCTGTTGAACTCATTTTTATTGTTGAAATCATTATTATGTCCCTTCTGAAAGTTAACATTGTGATTTCTTTGGAACCTGCTTCTGTCTACACTGTGATGTCTTTGTTTGTTATTATGATTGTAGGCCATATTAGACGCCACAGGTAGAGGTTCTCTTAATGAGGAGTTAGAAATGGTTGCATTCGGATGTGCCGAACAGTAGTTTAAAGAAATTTTTTCTAACTCGTCCATAGTACCTGGTTTACGCTCCTGCAAATATGCAAAAAATGGCTGGCTAACCGAAGATAATACCTTATCCCGTAGTAGTAAATCAACTAATTTGTCGTATGATTTGTTGACTTCTGCCAGTTCAACCCATCTATTAAATGTATTGCGTATGTTCGCAATGAATCCTGCAAAATCTTTTGGAGATTCAGGTAAAATTCCCTTAAATTTCAACCTACAGTGTTCCTCGTCCAGGTGAAACCTTCGTAAAAGCAAGGACTTAATAGCACCGTAGTTATTTGCTATTGATGGGTCAGCATTTTGAGAAGCCGTCAATGGTTCTCCAACCAAGAATTCATTTAACTTGAGTACCCATGACTCTTCAGGCAAATGGTTAGTTTTGCAAGTCTGTTCAAAACGTGACAGGAACGATGAAAGGTCGTCCACGTTCAAGTTGAGAGTGGGTAATTTAAAGTTGTAGAAATGTTTAGTTTGGCTGGATGATGATCCATTTTGTGCGTTATTATTCTGGTTTGCATCAGCACTTTGTGCTTGTAATCTTGCTGTCTCCAATTTAATACGCGCCAATTCCATTTCTTGTTGTAAAATAATTTCCTCTCGTTTCAATTTATTCTCTTCTTCCTGTCTGGCGATTGCTCTTTGCTCTTCTCTTTCACGTTGAGCAATCTCTCTCAATCTATTTTCCTTGTCAATTTGCTTCATCTCACATTCTGCTTCCTCTTTCTTTAATGCAGCCTTTTGTTCCTCTTCCTCTTTCTTTAATGCAGCCTTTTGTTCCTCTTCCTCTTTCTTTAATGCAGCCTTTTTCTCTGCTTCTTTTCTTTCATGTTTTTCCAGTTCTGACTCAGCAAACTGACGAAGTTCTTGAGATTTATAACCATATTCCCTACCAATCTTAACGAAATGGTCTATAGTAAGCATTTTGACTTTTATCTGTAAGTAATTATTGATAATTACTGATTAAAATAGTCAATAGTAGCTTCAGAGTAATTATTATACTTACTCAACTTAGAAATATTCAATATAAATAATCACAATAGTACTGAACTCTAATGTCTAAGTTCAACCAATAGACAATATTTTGTAACAATATTGTATCTAAGTACTAACTATATCATAAATAGTTATGATATCTGTTAACTATTATGTAATTACTTCACCCAATTAATCTTAATATCCAATAATGTTGGGTATGATTCGTAGTAATTATATTGTTCAATGTACTAAGTCACTCTCTTAGTACCAGAAAAGTATATTAAATAATATACAATGGGTCTATTACCTCAAAGGTAGACTATAAGATTATTTTATTTGGTCAATATATATAATATATTATTATGCCCTAGGCATCTCTTATAAATTGTAGTGCTACTTTCTTGGACTATCGCTGCATAATTATGCAATGTCCCATATTAACCTTAAATATCAGAAAAAATTAATTAAATTAAATTACAAGTGTATTATTGCATATAATATCATATTATTAATGTAGTATTTAATATATATTATGTGTCATGAAATATTCTAATCCACATATATAAATTATTAGGTAAATATGAAGCCTAACAAATAAAATTAATAAAGAGAAGAGCAATGGTAAAATAACAGTGCTGTCACAAAGAATGTACTCGAAATCCCCCTTGTTTTCTGCTTCGTCTGCAAATTGTAACGCTTTCACGTTGATATAAAAGCTTACTGTATTATTACCCGCCTTCTTCAATGAAACGTGTGCTGTATTTCTTGGAAAAACATTAAGAGGCAGACTGCGTAATGACCTAAATTTTAAATTCCATTCATGTCTTTTTCTACATTACGTTACCAAAACGAACGAACAGATGGACAAAAGGATAGCGAGAAGGGAGAGGCAGAAAGCCGAACATTAAACACGCGTCGCGCGATACACAATTACTACTATCACGCGTGTTAGGCTACAAGCACTAACTTTTTTTTTTCAGACGGACAGTGATAAAATACACTACCCTTTCCCAGAGTTAGGTTTTAAAATCATAAAAAACGCTTATTAGGAAAGATAACAATAGATGGGTTTACGGTTGAAAACATAACAGTACCCAGACAGCATATCTTCGAAACAGGAGGTAGAAAATGCATATTTTGAATGCAGCCACGTAGCTCTTTTAAAGTGGGAAAATTGGGTTCCTTAGGGCTTGCTGACAAATAATATGTAAAACGTTACGCCAATAGTCCAGGAATTAATAAATTATACCCAAAATAAAATAGTGAGGCTGCCTGACAGCATGAAATCATTTCTGCTCATAAAATTTTTTATAACGTGTTTGAAAAAAACCTTACGTTACATAAATAGCCTACCATGTAAACTCCAAATTGATTGGAGCGCAACAAATGAAAGCCTAACCACGATTGGTCGAACTATAAATACTATCTTTCGTTGTTAGGGGAAACGGGAAAAGGTAACATTTTTTCAAACACTTGTCGAAACGTGGCTCATTGGCCAGTCTCGCTGATATACACACTTGGGATCGTTAGTTCGAGACCACTTGTTTAAATGATCTTGATAAAGCAACAGTGCGTTGAAGCCAGCTCATAATTGTGTTAAATAAAAGCCTGGAACATAGGCAGATGGAAATTTGTGCCAGTTTGTGCCAGAATTCATTGCTAATCAACGTATCTGTGTTTATTCGTATGAATTGTGGTAAGCTTGAACCATTCAATATCTTTTAATGAAAATTGAATGTGAATTGTTGATTTATGCCTGTATATATATGTGTAGTTCAGTGGCCAACGTGAGGTAAAGCCTGTAATGCTCCAGCCTGAACAGAGGGTGTCGGAGGGTAGTAAAACGGCATGGAATGGCCAAATAGTACACTGACACCTGGATGATTGATTAGACAGAAATAATGCTGGAAGTGCAGAGGCGTAGTGACCATTAAGGATGGTAATGCTGGTATAAAGTATTTCAGATGAAGCTGACTGTTGGCCTAATGCTCTGAACTCAATGTTTGTGCTGTGTTGTGATCAATGTAACAAGAGAGTTTAAGTTAGTTATGAAGTAGAAGGTACATCCTTCTTGATTTCAGGGACAGTGGTCTTGATGGTACTGAGCAGCACCTGGTCAGAGCTTTGCTGAATCCAGTGTCGGACAGCATACTCCTTGGTCCTTTTAGCTATCAGTGAGGTGTCTCCAGAGCCCAGAGGAGAATTCGAGCAGAGGAGTCCTTTCCTGCCGCCATCACGCCAGATAAGCTAACTTGGCCAGCTGAGCTCAACATTATGTCCCCTCATCTTGAACTGACTTTTTAAAATTAACATTAAGAGGGGAATTTACTTGTCTTAAATCAGGAACTGTGAACATCTCCAATACTAGTCCCTAAAGACAAACTATTGAAGTCATGATGACAAATACCAACAGAGCTTGAACAAAACAAAACCAGTATTACCTCATTTTACTACTACACAACTGACACACATAGAACATTTGTAATAATATATGTCACTACAATATTCATATTAAATACATTCTGTACATAACTTGTAATTTAAATTGATTGTGATTCCTGGTTCCCTTGTAGTTGAATCAGGACACATATTCATTCATGCCAGTAATGAATACATATTGTTATTTGAAAGTTTATCAGTGACTCTTTTAAGATATCTTTGTAGAGTGTTATATGTATGTGAGTGTCACAGTGTTGTCAAGAGTAGTGGATTAAATTAAATTGTTTATCTGTCTGTTGTTGTGACTTACACTTCACCATACACATACCCTAGACACATAACGTAGCATCACACTATTCCAGAATAATTCTGACTGAGATATATAGATATGTGGTAGCAAGTAAGGTTATCTATAATACACTACTCTTAATAGATATAGATACCTTCACAGCTGATCTCAGTCAGTACACTAAGTTCCCTATAAGTATTTATAACATCCCACTTCACCACATATATTGGGGTCTCGCTCTTGGGATTTTGAATCTTTAACTATTAAAAATATTGGGGGTAATTCACTTCAGGGAATATAAGAATTAAAAGGTATCCTTGGGTGGAATTAAATAAGGTTGAGCTCACGGTGCCTGTGTTGTCCATTAGATATATAGTTAGAAATTGAATTGTTGGGTAGACATTATAAAAATTTACCTGATAGACAATGGCGGACCTGGCCAAATTTCGATCTGCTGCGGTTCAGACTGCAAAAGAGTTAGGATTAGATGGGCAAGTTATGGTTGCCTATGTCACAACGGAATGTGACAAATTTATTGAACGCGAAGAAAGAAGATTAGAAAAAGAAGCCGAAAGAAGGTTAGAGGCTGAAAGGGAAATTAAGAAGTTACAGTTTGAAGCTGAGGCTGAGACTAAGAGGTTGCAGATTGAGGCTGAGGCTAAGAAATTGGAAGCAGAAAGAGAAGACAAAAGATTAGCTGCAGAAGAGAAGAGAAGAAATTAGCTGCAGAAAGAGAAGAGAAGAGATTAGCTGCAGAAAGGGAAGCAGAAAAGGAGGAGAAGAGATTACAAAGGGAACATGAGTTTACGACTAAGGGAGTTTGAGTTTCAAGGCCATGCTCCTGAAAATGGTGCCAGTCCCTTTGCCTCTGATGCTACGGTTACTCAAGGAGCCTCAACCTCAGCTATGAATTTTCATTTAGATCATTTTGTTGAGAAAGACGATGATATTGAGAGCTACCTAAATAGGTATGAACTATTAGCTACCACGTATGGGTTAGAGAGAGAAAGGTGGAGCTTAAAGTTATCTCAGGGACTTCGTGGGGCAGCTTATGAAGTTTTTGCAAAAATGAGCAGAGGTGATCAGGAAAATTATGACATGCTAAAGCAGGCTCTTTTGTTAAGGTATGAAAAGAATGCAGAGTTTTACAGGAAAAAATTTAGGAATGCTAAACTACTGTCAGGTGAAACCTATCACCAGTTCTCTGCACGAATCGAGACATACTTGGAGAAATGGACTTCTCTGGGGAAAACCCAAGATCTTAAGGAAATGGTCCTTATAGAGCAACTAAGAGAGTCCATGGCTCCAGACCTGAGAAAGTTTCTCATGGAACAAGGTGCAGAGAGGCTGGGTGAGTTGCTAAATATTGCTGAAAGGTATCAAGCAGCTCAAGCAGAGGTAACAGGTAATAAAAAGAAACAAGTGGATAACTTTAGGGCACCACAGAACTTTAATAAATTTGATCCTAGGGATCAAAATAAAGGTAAGCACCAATTTGATAGGCCACGGTATGACAATAAAAATAAATTCCCACAATTCGATGAAAGGAAATATAATGAAAGAAAATCTTTCAACCAAGGAAAAAGGTGGTGTAAGAATTGTCAGATGGACAATCATGACACTGACCGTTGCAGAAGGAAACCTGTGTATATGGCAACCCTTCAGGTCAGGTCGACCTCAAGACAGGAGGAGGATATTATGTTAGATACCACTCCAGAAGAGATGAGGAAGGCACAGGCTGGGGATAAAACACTCAAGCCTTGTTTCAGAAAATTGTCAACTTGTCATACAACTCCAGGCAAGGGAGATTTTTTACATGAAAAAACAAGTTGATGTATAGGAAGACTGGAGCTAGATCCAATGGTCACGGACAGCTGGTTCTTCCAAAAGATACAGGACAGACTTAATAAGGAGTCTACATGTGAAACCAGATGGGGACCATGAGAAAATAGGTACCATCATTCAAAAGGTGGCTCACAATTATTATTGGCCCAAAGCAAGATGGGACATTGAGAATTTTGTAGAAAGGTGTAGCATAGCACATGAGGGAACACCCACAAGTGGGAACATGGATCAGGACCTGGACACGCCATGGGGCAAAATCAGGCCTGACAATAAAAGGAAAAATAGATTTGATAAAGTGGACCAAATGGAATGGGAAGCCCCTTTTCACGGACAAGCTTCACTTAACTGTTTTACAATGGCCACTATGCGGAGAGTGCAAAAAGATGTCTTACCCCAGGATAAGCCGAAAATCCCTCAATCGGACTTAAACAAACTGGAGGAAGATGATGTAGGGAGGAAATCTCTCATCAAGAATTTTAAGAGGGGAGAAAGCCCCAAAAGAAAAATTGGTAGCGGTCGTTTTGTGAATGATAATTCTGGGAGGAAAAATCATCACTATAAAGCTTCGAGTGGAAGAGACCATACCGGTGCATGGACAAATAGGTCCACACAATTAAAGGTCCATATGTAGCTTTGTTAAGAACGTGGACTGATGAAAAGGCAGAGGAAAACATTACATCTTCATACCAATATGTGAATGAGCTGACCACTCGGTTGAAAACTGGCTGGAAACTTGCCAATGAAAATTTGAAACAAGCCAGGAAGAAACATGCTGCCTATTATAACAGGAAGGCGAAAGACAGAAATTTGGCTGTGGGAGAGAAAGTACTGCTTCTTTTGCCCGAGAGTCAGAATAAGTTACAAATTGGATGGCAGGGTCCATATACAGTTCTAGAGAAGGTGTCTAGAACAAATTATAAGATAGATAAGAAGGGGAAAGAAAAAATCTATCATGTGAATCTCCTGAAGAAATATTTGGAAAGAGAACATCAGGAAGAGACCCACTTGTTGACCTTGTCCATCGCCATGGAGATGAAAAAGGAACCACTTTCATCATTTGAATATCCATTACACCCCTGTGAGACAGCAGCACAGGTGAAAATCAGTACACATTTAACGAAAACTCAGAAAGAGAGAGTGCAACAGGTTCTAAATAATCATGCAGAGGTGTTAACAGACCGACCAGGGCATACAAACCTATTGGAATATGATATGAAACTCATAGACTCCACACCTGTCTGTATGAAACCATATTCGATTCCGTTTGCTAAGGAAAAAGCTTTGAAGGAAGAGATAGACTATCTATTGAAGGAAGGAATTATTTCGCACAGTGAGTCTTCGTATAGTTCCGGGGTGGTACTCTTAAGGAAGCCCTCTGGAGAACATAGACTCTGTATAGATTACAGGAGACTGAATGCTATTACAGAAGGACAGGTGGATCCATTGCCGGATACAAATCAGCTGTTTGCCAGACTAAATAAAGCTAAATATTTCTCAAAAGTGGATCTGAGTAAAGGATACTATCAGATTCCAGTAAAGCCTGAGGTTAGACCATACCTAGCTTTTAGTACCTCAGAAGGACACTATGAGTTTAATAGATTGCCATTTGGATTGAAGAATGCGCCTAGTGTCTTCTCTAGAATGATGAGAAAATTATTGGATCCTCTGAATAATCCCTGTATAACAAATTTTATGGATGATATCCTTATAGCAACAGAAACATTTGAGGAACACATTGACTCTCTGAACATGCTGTTTAATCGACTTAGGGAGGCAAATTTAACAGCCCGACCAACCAAATGTTGCGTTGGATGTAAAGAATTGGAATTTTTGGGACACACAGTTTATCAGGGAAACATGACCCCTGACCCAAAGAACTTAGAGAAACTACAGAAAGCCCCGAGACCACAAACCAAGAAGGGCGTGAGATCCTTTGTCTCATTATGTGGTTTCTACCAGAAGTATATCAAAAAACTTTAATTCCATATGTGCACCGTTAACTGAATTGACACGTAAAGGACATCCAGATCGCATTACATGGACACCACAATGTGAAATGACTTACCAAGAATTGAAGGAAAAGCTCACAAGTAAACCCATTTTGAAATTACCTGACTTAAGTCAAGAATTCATAGTAAGGACGGATGCAAGTAATATTGGACTGGGTGCAACTCTACTACAGAAATCAGATGCATTGGATGGGGAATTAAGCCCAGTGGCATATGCTAGCAGAAAGTTGAATAAAGCTGAAATCAACTACTCAACTAGCGAAAAAGAATGTCTTGCAGTAATATGGGCAATAAAGAAATTCAATATTTATCTATATGGGAAGGCATTTAAGTTGCAAACAGATCACAAACCTTTATCGTTTTTAGCACAGGCTAAGCATGAGAACTCTGGGTTACTCCGATGGTCTTTGCTTCTGGCTCCATATAATTTTAGCATTGAGTATATATCTGGAAAAACCAATTTGGGAGCGGATTTTTTAAGCCGCCATCCGTGTGATGAGAATCACCGTAAACCCCAGAAATAATAATAAATTTCTCTATGTGTATATAGAATAAAGGACTGACATATAATGTCTGTTTTAAGAGGGGAGGTGTCATGAAATATTCTAATCCACATATATAAATTATTAGGTAAATATGAAGCCTAACAAATAAAATTAATAAAGAGAAGAGCAATGGTAAAATAACAGTGCTGTCACAAAGAATGTACTCGAAATCCCCCTTGTTTTCTGCTTCGTCTGCAAATTGTAACGCTTTCACGTTGATATAAAAGCTTACTGTATTATTACCCGCCTTCTTCAATGAAACGTGTGCTGTATTTCTTGGAAAAACATTAAGAGGCAGACTGCGTAATGACCTAAATTTTAAATTCCATTCATGTCTTTTTCTACATTACGTTACCAAAACGAACGAACAGATGGACAAAAGGATAGCGAGAAGGGAGAGGCAGAAAGCCGAACATTAAACACGCGTCGCGCGATACACAATTACTACTATCACGCGTGTTAGGCTACAAGCACTAACTTTTTTTTTCAGACGGACAGTGATAAAATACACTACCCTTTCCCAGAGTTAGGTTTTAAAATCATAAAAAACGCTTATTAGGAAAGATAACAATAGATGGGTTTACGGTTGAAAACATAACAGTACCCAGACAGCATATCTTCGAAACAGGAGGTAGAAGAAATTGCATATTTTGAATGCAGCCACGTAGCTCCTTTAAATTTGTATTTTTGGGTTCCTTAGGGCTTGCTGACAAATAATATGTAAAACGTTACGCCAATAGTCCAGGAATTAATAAATTATACCCAAAATAAAATAGTGAGGCTGACTGACAGCATGAAATCATTTCTGCTCATAAAATTTTTTATAACGTGTTTGAAAAAAACCTTACGTTACATAAATAGCCTACCATGTAAACTCCAAATTGATTGGAGCGCAACAAATGAAAGCCTAACCACGATTGGTCGAACTATAAATACTATCTTTCGTTGTTAGGGGAAACGGGAAAAGGTAACATTTTTTCAAACACTTGTCGAAACGTGGCTCATTGGCCAGTCTCGCTGATATACACACTTGGGAGCGTTAGTTCGAGACCACTTGTTTAAATGATCTTGATAAAGCAACAGTGCGTTGAAGCCAGCTCATAATTGTGTTAAATAAAAGCCTGGAACATAGGCAGATGGAAATTTGTGCCAGTTTGTGCCAGAATTCATTGCTAATCAACGTATCTGTGTTTATTCGTATGAATTGTGGTAAGCTTGAACCATTCAATATCTTTTAATGAAAATTGAATGTGAATTGTTGATTTATGCCTGTATATATATGTGTAGTTCAGTGGCCAACGTGAGGTAAAGCCTGTAATGCTCCAGCCTGAACAGAGGGTGTCGGAGAGAAGTAAAACGGCATGGAATGGCCAAATAGTACACTGACACCTGGATGATTGATTAGACAGAAATAATGCTGGAAGTGCAGAGGCGTAGTGACCATTAAGGATGGTAATGCTGGTATAAAGTATTTCAGATGAAGCTGACTGTTGGCCTAATGCTCTGAACTCAATGTTTGTGCTGTGTTGTGATCAATGTAACAAGAGAGTTTAAGTTAGTTATGAAGTAGAAGGTACATCCTTCTTGATTTCAGGGACAGTGGTCTTGATGGTACTGAGCAGCACCTGGTCAGAGCTTTGCTGAATCCAGTGTCGGACAGCATACTCCTTGGTCCTTTTAGCTATCAGTGAGGTGTCTCCTGAGCCCAGAGGAGAATTCGAGCAGAGGAGTCCTTTCCTGCCGCCATCACGCCAGATAAGCTAACTTGGCCAGCTGAGCTCAACATTATGTCCCCTCATCATGAAATGACTTTATAAAATTAACATTAAGAGGGGAATTTAATTGTCTTAATATCAGGAACTGAGAACATCTCCAATACTAGTCCCAAAAGACAAACTATTGAAGTCATGATGACAAATACCAACAGAGCTTGAACAAAACAAAACCAGTATTACCTCATTTTACTACTACACAACTGACACACATAGAACATTTGTAATAATATATGTCACTACAATATTCATATTAAATACATTCTGTACATAACTTGTAATTTAAATTGATTGTGATTCCTGGTTCCCTTGTAGTTGAATCAGGACACATATTCATTCATGCCAGTAATGAATACATATTGTTATTTGAAAGTTTATCAGTGACTCTTTTAAGATATCTTTGTAGGGTGTTATATGTATGTGAGTGTCACAGTGTTGTCAAGAGTAGTGGATTAAATTAAATTGTTTATCTGTCTGTTGTTGTGACTTACACTTCATCATACACATACCCTAGACACATAACGTAGCATCACACTATTCCAGAATAATTCTGACTGAGATATATAGATATGTGGTAGCAAGTAAGGTTATCTATAATACACTACTCTTAATAGATATAGATACCTTCACAGCTGATCTCAGTCAGTACACTAAGTTCCCTATAAGTATTTATAAGGACAAAACAAAACAATGATGCTCTTAATAGATTTAGATACCTTCAACAAGCCAAGAAAGGAAGGTCACAGCTGATCTCAGTCAGTACACTAAGTTCCCTATAAGTATTTATAACATCCCACTTCACCACATTATGAGGACAAACAAAACAATGATGCAACTAAAAGGTACAAACAATGTTAAGACGCAAACAAGACATTTTCACAATTAAAAATGAATTTATGAACTAAATAAAACAAGCGGAAGTGTTACAAGCCAAGAAGGAAGGTCACGGATTGACCTGAGGCGAGATTGAACTCAATCTATGACAGAACACAAGAAAAAAAATTGACTGCAAAAAGTAATGACGTCATAGGACTCATAACGGACGAACATTTAACAATCATAAAATAAATTATAGTGAGAGTAGTCTGGACGAAATAGTTAACGAACATGATACAGAACTGAATAAAATTGTTAACTGAGTACGAATAAAATACACCAGTTATCTACGGAACGGTACAGCTAACACAAATCGTCAAACGACAGCAGATTTGGACAGATAGTCCAATGGCAAACCTCAATGGGGCTTCCAAAAGTGCAATCGTTTAACTGCCTTAAGAAACGACCGAAATCAATTCAGGCATCGTGAGAGCCACAGAATCTAATTTCGGTTCATCCTCCCTACCTCCCACGAATTAACAACACATTAAGACAACAAAAAAGTACATTAAACATAGGTAAAAACATGCCGATGTAGGCAGAGGGCATGGACTCAGTTAGCACTGTTTGCAATAACAACAGTTAAACACCTAGACTTATCTTTTCCGTTGCTTAGATCAGTGCTAGAGGTCGTCAACAGCTAGGCCTGTGCCTTTGACTGTCTGCTCCTGATGGGCAGGCAACGGTAGTCCATCTTGTGCATCTTGATCAATTTGAAGCGAACTAGAGAGGCGTTGAAAAGATGTCTTCTTCACTGCGACAATGCAACAGTGACGTCATGTTGCTATTCATGATCACGTGCGTCACGTCAGCTTCGTAATGGTCATGTGATCGAAACTTGATCGTAAATATTTCATTCGAAAGTCATGAAAAAATTTTTTTGGTTTTTGGTTGTTTTTCGTCCCCACACACCGGGCACCACTGTTACATGGTGGCTTGCTCTGAACAATGTTCCATGTGATGTGAATAAAACAATTATAAATTTCTGGCCATTGTTTTTTCTTTGATATGTTAGTTTTTTCATTCAGTGATAGTGCATCGTGCCTTCGATGGAAGATTAAGCGAATGCGGGGGTGGAAGATTCCGAACAATACTTGAACCTTGGAATACGATTGATTTGATAAGTCATTTCATTGAGTCCATACATTTAATTCACAGTTGTACACACAGGATGATCATTTCAAATAGGAGTAGAGCATCAGTCCATATAAGTCATGCATAAATTAATCAATAACGTAGACTGCTGGTTATGTGTCAATGTCCGTTTAAGGATACAATGCAGTATTGTCGTCAGAACATCACAGCTATATGCACGAGCAGATAGACATGGCTACCTGCCGACAGTGAGACTGCGAGTCTGAATATTTCATATGAATTTGACGATTATTCTCATCCTTCTGAGGATTCTAGTTAATTACTAACCTCCATAAATTTTCCTCTCATATAGAGTTCTAGGACTGACTCTGATCCATCAAAATATGCATATATATGGCTATATCATGCCATTGAATTGGAAGGTTAGAAAAACGCAGCTATTCAGCTTGGCGGTCAAGTAACAAAGGGTAGCGTTTCTTAGTTACCAACTGTGACCCAAACAACGCTATACACGTCATAATCGATCGTGTATGGAGCGTTCAATAATTGAAACATCTATCGCAATATATTAAATGCCTTAACCTTTACAATTGCACGTCTGATAACCTTTAGCAGACGGCGTTAATATCATATACCGTAACAATTATCAGATTTGTTGTTTCCAAGAAAATTTTCCACCACTGACTTAAATGCTAGCCATGCTGCTTTTTCCTTGCCATGCAACACGCAAAGAAACTCGTCATCATGAAGAAGTTTTCGAATTTGCGGACCAATAAATACTCCCTCTCTTATTTTAGCTTCACTCAGTCTTGGAAATTTTCTGATGAGGTATTTAAAAGCCTCATCTGTTTTCTCCATTGCCTTGACAAAGTTTTTCATGAGACCCAGCATAATGTGCAAGGGTGGCAACAAAATCTTGCTGGTGTGGACAAGTGCTGGGTTCTCAACGTTCTTACTGCCAGGCTGCAATGACTGCCTGATTGGCTAATGTCTTCTGATGTAATGGTCACTTCGTGCACGGCTATCCCACTCACAGAGAAAGCAACAGTACTTGGTGTATCCACCCTGCAGTCCAAGCAAAAGAGCGACCACGTTTAAGTCACCGCAAAGTGACCAATGATGATGATCGTAGTTTATACACTTCAAAAGCTGCTTAATGTTTTCATAAGTTTCTTTCATATGAACTGCGTGACCAACTGTAATTGACGATAACACATTACCATTATTCAACAAAACAGCTTTAAGACTCGTCTTGGATGAATCAATGAAAAGCCTCCACTCTTCCGGTATGTAATTGATTTTGAGGGCTGCCATTAAACCAGAAATGTTGTGGCACGCAGAAAGGTCACCCTCTTTGAAAAAGAATGTAATAAGCGGCTTCTGGCGGTTCCTATACACAGCAATTGTAACATCTTCTGCCAGGAGATTCCACTGTGGCAATCTGGAACCCAAAAGCTCCGCCTTGTTCTTCGGTAAATTCTGATCTCTTACAAGATCATTCAGTTCACCTTGGGTTATTAAGTGTGGTTTAGTGGATGTAGTTTGCTCAAAATCTGGGTCGCCTGAGGTTGATGGTTCAGGACCACCAATGTCCTCTTCTTCATCAGTGGAAGCAGCTGAAAATGATTCTGGCACTTTAGGAACTGGTAGGTCATCGCCATGTGGTACCGGACGTATTGCAGAGGGGATGTTTGGATATTCCAGAGTCCATTTTTTCTTCTTTGATATGCCTTTCCCAATTGGAGGGACCATGCAAAAGTAACAGTTGTTGAGATGATCAGTGGGCTCTCTCCAAATCATTGGGACTGCAAAAGGCATAGCTTGCCTTTTGCCAGTCAACCACAGTTTAAGATGTGCTGCACATGTATTGCAGCATACGTGTGGCGCCCAGCTCTTATCTTGATCTCCTATTCTGCAGCCAAAATACAAACTGTACGATTTCTTAATCACTTTAGTTATATTTCGTTTTTGTGATAGAAATGTCACCTCACCACATATATAACAGAAATTATTAGCTCTGTTCACACATGTCCTAGGCATTTCTAACTGCGATACTGTTGATAAGGACAAATGCACTAACTAATGGCAAAATTTTATCAGAGATAAGATATTTATACACAAAGGTATATCATAGGTAGGATTGCATCATCAACTTCTAGTTACATTTTTATTGGTCATTAGAAAAAATTATGCAATCGCCCACAACAGTTGCGTCATATACATAAATTGACCGTAATTAAATAAACTAGTAGCATATATCTTGAAAACTAGAGCCAATCAACATTTTTTAATGTCATTTTCGTTTTCAGCACACCAAGATTAGTTAAGATCAGCTATTTTCATTTCTGGTACATTTTGGTTGTTGACTAGTGTTATTGCACGCCACGCTGTCACGTGATCTCCCCTTGCGCTGCCGTGTTAATGTGACACATCATTTTATGTCATAAAATAACAGGTAATTCTGCTGAGCAATAATCTACAGAGCCTGTCGTATAGTTCCCGTATTTGTTAGCAATAATCTAGAGAGCATTTCGTAAAGTTCCCGTATTTGTTAGCAATAATCTAGAGAGCATTTCGTATAGTTCCCGTATTTGTTAGCAATAATCTAGAGAGCCTGTCGTATAGTTCCCGTATTTGTTAGCAATAATCCAGAGAGCATGTCGTATAGTTCCCGTATCTGTTAGCAATAATCTAGGTCACATGTCGTATAGTTCCCGTATCTGTTAGCCATAATCTAGGTCACATGTCGTATAGTTCCCGTATCTGTTAGCAATAATCTAGGTCACATGTCGTATAGTTCCCGTATCTGTTAGCAATAATCTAGGTCACATGTCGTATAGTTCCCGTATCTGTTAGCAATAATCTAGGTCACATGACGTATAGTCCCCGGGGGTCATTGAAGAAGTAAAGACATAATAGGACAACTACACATACAGATATTTCGTTGAAGGTCACTAGTACCATGTCGTGAATGGTAGTGGTAACCTCATTATGTAAAACACATTTCTACAAGGACCACTGCTGCTAGAGTTTGTTACTGTTTCGTGCAGGCTTCCTGTGTGACTTGTTTTAGTGGTGGCTTCCGGCAGGCTTCCTGTGGGACTTGTTGTAGTGGTGACTTCGTGAAGGCTTCATGTGTGACTTGTTGTAGTGGTGACTTCGTGCAGGCTTCCTGTGGGACTTATTGTAGTGGTGACTTCGTGCAGGCTTTTTGTGTGACTTGTTGTAGTGGTGACTTCGTGCAGGCTTCATGTGGGACTTGTTGTAGTGGTGACTTCGTGCAGGCTTCCTGTGTGACTTATTGTAGTTGTGACTTCCTGAAGGCGTCATGTGGGACTTGTTGAAGTGGTGACTTCGTACAGGCTTCATGTGGGACTTGTTGTAGTGATGACTTCGTGCAGGCTTCCTGTGTGACTTGTTGTAGTGGTGACTTCGTGAAGGCTTCATGTGGGACTTGTTGTAGTGGTGACTTCGTGCAGGCTTCCTGTGGGACTTATTGTAGTGGTGACTTCCTGAAGGCGTCATGTGGGACTTGTTGAAGTGGTGACTTCGTACAGGCTTCATGTGGGACTTGTTGTAGTGATGACTTCGTGCAGGCTTCCTGTGTGACTTGTTGTAGTGGTGACTTCGTGAAGGCTTCATGTGGGACTTGTTGTAGTGGTGACTTCGTGCAGGCTTCCTGTGGGACTTATTGTAGTGGTGACTTCGTGCAGGCTTTTTGTGGGACTTGTTGTAGTGATGACTTCGTGCAGGCTTCCTGTGTGACTTGTTGTAGTGGAGACTTCGTGGAGGCTTCCTGTGTGACTTGTTGTAGTGGCGACTTCGTGAAGGCTTCATGTGGGACTTGTTGTAGTGGTTAATCCATGCTTCATAGAAAGCTCAAAAAATGATGACGATGATGTAGAGTATATAAACAATTATTTTATATGGAGTGAATGGAGTTAGTGTTATTGTTTAAATATTATCTAAACGGTTATGTGTGAGCAAACTATATTTTATTCTAGACAGTGTAGAGTCTGTGATCCTACACATTGTTACTTAAACTACTGCAGTAAAAGCACATGTAATACAATACTATAGGGTGGACAAATGAATGTTACAATTCTTTAGTGTTGGTTCTGTAGAATGTGAATATGACAGATCACAGAAATACAGAAAAAAAATATGATAACTCGTGCCGTGTCTTTTAGCGATGGCATTATATGTGACATTATCTCTTAACGTACACTGACTTTATCAAGGCTGGGAGAAGGTTGTCAGTGTAGAAGGGTTAACTGATTATATTTTTAAAGGGCGTGTGTTATGTGGAAGCAGATCGTGGACAATAAATAAACGAAGGTAGATACTAGGACAAACTTGAGCCTACATTGTGTGGTGTTACAGAACACTTTCACAGATCTTATGGGCATCTAAAGAATAGATTATAAACTGTTGCAAGGACCAGATGTCTGAGAGTAACATCTTGGATCTACCGACAGCATCGTAGCACACTATAGTGCATTTCAAAAAGGTCGATCGACGATTGACTTCAAATATCTCCATATTCCTTGCACTGATAAACATGATTTTTTGCATGTAGTCTTATATTTTCAATGTCCCAAAGGTTTTATATAATTAAATGTTGTAGGTAGTGTGCTTTTCTTGCAACGGCTAATTCCTTTGATCTTTTTTAACGAAGTAATTATTTTGTCCTGGAAGAAAATCTTCTTCTTCCATCCTTAGCCATCAACCGGCAAAGCAGTATGTGGCCAGTACGCCTAGTGGCGGCTTAGGGCAACAACAAATTGATCAATCTATCGCTGTTTCCACCACGCCTAGTGGCGTCTTTGTGGAACAAAAACAGACCAAACAATCTATCATTGTTTCCGTAATCAGATTGGTTGGCAAGCAGGTGATCAGCCCACTGTGCGAAGTTTTTACGGGATGGGGTAAACAGCCCCATGCCCAACCCTCCTTAGTCGCTTTTTACGACATGCGTGGTAGGGTGCAGTGTTACTATTCTTTGCTCCCCTTTCGGGCCCCGGTAACACACGGGTGTGGAAGAAAATAATTTACCGTAAATGAAGGAAGTTGCGTATTTTCGGCATAGGCGTCTATACAATTCGAATGTTAGAGGGGTTTGTTAACTGATTACTACGTGAGGTCCTTTTTTATTTCTTCGAAATATTTGAGAGAAAAATAACGCCTATTCGTTGTAAATGTTCCTTTTTATACTAAAAAGTGAATGGATGCATGAAGAGGTGAAAGTACTGTGTATGTTAAAAATAGAAGTGAAATCGCGGAGATAAAAAGGAAATGAATTGGTTTACATATACACATAGATGGAGGAGAAAACATATAAAACATATAAGGTATTTACACACTTATTCCGAGTCAGACGAGTCTAACATATTGATGACTATTCTCGGCTGAACGAACGACAGTCCATCTTTTTTCCTATAGTCATTTTCCTCATTTAAGATATGATCTTCATATTTACACCAATAATCTTTGTCTATCTGCGAGAGGGCGGCATATGTTAGTTCTTTCATATTGCATAATTTGAAAGTTTTATTTTCAGCTGCCACCTGTCCTTTAACTTTTGCCCAAACGAGTTCAATTGGGTTTAAATGTGAATGATAAGGTGGCAGTCTCAAACACGTATGACCATGAAGTTGAATCAACTTGTCTATATGGAAGATCTTGGTCTTTTGTGATTTCTTAACAAGGGACAGTAATTCAGGTTTCAGAAACCCCTCGTTAAATGGAATGTCTTCTTTTTTGAGCCAGATCTTTATAGCATCTTTTGTACTCGAAGATGTCAGGATTTTGTCTTCTTCTGCCACAGCGTTGTAGTATGATGCGTTGTCCATTATCAGATAGGATGGTCTGTCTAGGGACGGAAGAAGAGTATTTTCAATCCACTCTTTAAATATGTTACCGTTCATCTCGGTATGATAGTCCCGGTTGTCCGTATAATTAGAAGTGAAAATAAGTTCAGCATTTTTTACTAGCCCATTATGTCTGCTGCCTGCATGTGCCATTATCAGACGTTGTCCTTTTCCACTGGGTACACATCTTTTAATCGTTCCATCTGATAACTGCCATTCCTTTTCCCTTGTGTGGTGAGCATTGATCCAAGTGTCATCCACATACACAATATCATAATCTTTATTACGCATTTCCCGTACTTCACGTAAATATTTAATTCTCATAGATACTAAGTGCGGCTTCTCGCAGATGACGTTTCTTCCACTAGCGTACTTCCTAAACTTAAAGCTAATGCTTCTAACAGTTCTCCATAATGTTGATTTCGACACATCAATGTCATTGTGTGTTCTCGGCCGAATTTTCAGTTTTCTTAGTGTCACAGTTTCTTTGGAATTAAACATTCTACAAATCTCTCTTCTAATCACACCCCTGTCAAAACTATCTACTACTTCCTTTCTTCCTTGCGTCCTGGTATTGATTGAACTGAGAATTCCATTAGATTCGAGTAATTGATAAAATGAGCGTTTACTTAAACCCAAAGCGTGAATAGTTCTCTTTTCAGGATTTGAGAGACTCCGATACAGTTTACCACGCTTAGATTCTCTGCAGAAATATTTATACATCTTCACTGCCATTGTATGCAGTGTAAGGAACGTGACTTTCATACCCATTGTATTACAGACCTAGAATACCGCAAGATACGCCTATGCACGGTAATACACAATCAGTGGAACGGTAACTGAACACACTGAAAGGATCAATGTAAGGTGCAAAACAGTGCGGTAGTGAGCTGATACACCGGGAAAATCATTTGAAATGCGTTCAAGATGTTAAATCGAAATAGTTCACAAATATGAAGGGGTAAGCCCTCTCAATACATGGTTGGACTAGGAGGTGGTCGATTTTGTATACTTTAAATAATGAAAATTTAAAACCATAAGTTTGTTAACGAGGAAAAAAATGTCCCCCTTGGGACATAGCGATCATTAGGTCATATGCAAAGTTGCAACAATTATGATTATGTATACAATTATGTATTTAATTTGTAAACATATGCAAAACATTGCGCATCAGCCAAAAACTTAGTTTCATTTCATTAAAAAAACAAAAAGAACTGAAAAATTAGAAAGCAAATGTGATTCATACAAACATGTTTTATAGTGTTCAAAGTAAACTGTGTCCCTTGGTAATTTTAAAAAAACTGAATCTTGCCCCTTGTTACACGTAATGTTGTATGTAAGTATAATTAATCTATCCTACGTTGCATTATTGGAACGTTGGTGGCGCAAAATCATCAGCGCTCTCAGGTTCTGTGGTGCAATGAAAACAGACATTGACTTCAGCTTTCGAGCCCTTAACAGCACGTAGTGCAAGTGTTAACTAAGAAAGAGCTAAGTTTCATAACTTTTAACTAAAGAACATACTTGTCCGGTTCTTGTATTTAGCTCCACAATGATGACTATATCATATCATTCCAATTTTATGTATCTTTGTTTCTCTCTGTTTACACATATCTTTTTTTTTTTTTTTTGTTCTTGTCTTTCCATCACTCTGTGTTTCAGCTTGTCAACTTGTCTGTTATCGACATCTGTGTATTATTGTGTCGTCAGTCATGATTGATATTGTCCATCCTCCATCTATTTATGAATGTTAAATCATTTATCTATTTCTTAAGCGTAATTTTGTGTTTTGTTTTTAAAATTTCTTATCTCTTAAACAAGTAATGGCTGGAGCCAGATTGTCTGTCACTGTCTTCAACACCATTGGGAGATGCATTTATATTTTTAACCCAGTGACACTCAAGAAAACATCGGAGTGAGATCGGATGCGTAGCCTTCTCGGATAAGTGCGAAAAAATAAGAGGTCCCGTGTGCAATTTCCGCAAAAAAAAATCCCACGGCAGTTGGAAGTCGTAAAGAGTAGGCCATAACGCTGCTGCCCAGGAAAAATTAGAAAACTACCCACCAAATATATTTATAGAATGTTTGAATCCTATATACACACACTGAGATTTTCGCCGGCGCTACGGAGTTCGTGCACTGTGCTGAGATCCTCCTTGTGTGATCTAAGGAGGAGATCGGAGCACTTATGGAGTTGTCCCTGTGCAATATAGAAGGTCCTTAAAACCAAACCAAATAAACCTAGAATGTTGTTAAAAAAGAAAGACAAACACTTCGCCAGAAACAAAAACAAAATTCTTATCTCTTACACGCATCAACTTGCCTGTGACGGTATTGCCTCCCCTGCTTTGCAGTACTGATCCAACAATGGCCAAAATTCAAGAGTATCTATTATACGCTTCAATGGAGTCTATTTGTACACAAGATTACTCTTGGCAGAAATGTAGATAGAAGAGTAGTAAAGCTTCTATCACATGGGAGTCTTCACAAGAAATTCAGGTAAGCGAAAACAACGCTGGCTGTCGCTGAGCACGTTAATTCTGTAACCTGCCGACCACTTTTGTGAAGATTTCAAGCAATGGTTGTTCTCTTAGCCCCCACCGCTCTTATCGTATTATTTAATATGCTAGTTCATATATCAGTATGGAATTAATATTAAGCCCAATGGTATTTATGTAGTGTATTTGTAGTATAATATATACTAGTAATATCATATAATTAATATTATATATATATATATCTATTATTTTATAGTATATATATATATATTATATATAATATATATGTTATATATATATATTTATGTTGTATTATATATATATAATAATATATTATAGTATATAAAATATATAATATATTATATAATATATAAATATATAACATATATATATATATATATATATATATATATATATATATATATATATATATATATATTATATATATAGGCATAATAATATTGTATTAAATAGTTTATTATATATAGTGTGTTTTTGTAAATTTTCTTGACTGAGACAAACATGTAGTACATTTAAAAGATTAAAATCGAAGTTAAATTTGTAACATTACAAATAACAAAATTTAATAATCACTTTAGGTTTCACAGTTTGAAAATAATTTGTATAGTTATGGCTAAAGAAAAGCTATCATCCTCGTATTTTGGGATTTCGAAAAGGGTTAAGAAGTTCAGGGGGCAGCATATGTTTGAACTTAGCTCCCAATGACGGTTCTGTCTTTTCACACTGATCACTCGTCTCTGATCCAGGTTGTCGGGTGTAGCTCGTCTCCAAGAAACTTCAAGGAAAGTCTACACAGTGCGTCCTTTGTCTTAAAGCGTGGGCCACTGATCCCGTCTTGTTCCATAAATAGTACGTTTTGCTGGTACCACCAATAACCGTGATAGAAGAATAGAAAAGAACGCTCTTCTGAGTATGGCGTTCTCCGACTCATAGTTATGTGTCCCCCCTTTTCTCTTTTACCATCCCACTTAACTCAGAGTTTACCCTCGATGAGAATTAACTTTAACCCCTCGGAATAAAACTTCCTTTACATTTAAACTGAATAGCTTTAGCTTTACATTACATTTAAATGAAAAGGCTAAACGTACAGATATAATATGTTTTACATTTACATCTCCACTGTTTGAAAAGTGTTCACAATATAAATTCATTCATGTTTCATTTACATTTACACTTGTGGAAAAGTTTGAAACTTCTATTGATTAAAATTAATATTTTCACATAGACATTTCGGTGGTTTAAAGCGTGAAAACTCACATTAATTTTAAAGTGAATATGTTTATAAGGACATTTATACTGCTTTGAAAATGTAAGTCTTTTGCTTAGAATGTACATCATTTCTTTTCATCTTTCCCTCCCTGTCACATAGGGAACCTGGAACTACTATATGCTTTTAGTTCTCTTTACAAAACTATCAATAAAACAATCACCAGCCTGTGCAGTGGTGGTTCATGAATCATCATTTTATAGGCTGAGATTGCCAGCCTCAAATGACTTTGACATCCAATAGAGAGTTTTTCACATACTAAAATTCACATGGTAAAGTATTTACATATATATATTAGTTCACATGTTTAGTAATAAAATATGAAATGTAAATCCCAACATACGCCAATCCTGGCTACAGACTTGTCGCCCAGATGAATAGAGGAGACGAATCGTTCTCTTACAACACGTGTCTGGAATTTTCTTTTAATTTTACCATACATTGCCCCTTCTGACTCTGACTCCGCGTTTCTTCAATTTCCTAGTCCCCGATGTGTCTTATTAAAATGTGAAAGAGATTTCTTGTGCTTTATAATAAGTCTTTTCTCGTTCTCCAATAAAAGGTCCGGATAACAATTAGGAGTTATGAATCTAGTTCTTCACTCTGGCGAACGTTTGGTATCTTGGCGAGCGTGCAAATCACAGAGAAAAAAAACTGTGAAATTGTCAGCCTATTATTCCCTCCAAAGATGTTATGAATCTAATCAGAAAGATCCAATCATTTCAAATCATGCAGATAGGGTGTGATTATTCAAATTATTCCCACGACAAATATGGTTCGTTCCTGCAAATGTCACGTATTACCATATATGGACATATGATGACTCGCATACATTCTCACAAACACGTTTGTAGACTCATAATTTTCTAAAATTTAACAAATCCATGATTACTTTTTAACCAAGGACCGGAAGCGATTATATCACTCTTGTCTACCCACATGTGTCACACAGACAGTAATGTCGTCTTTTCAGCGGTTTAATCTAAACGTGCCGGCGAATATCTTATCTGAGCTCCTCGTAGGCTGGGATGACCGGGTAACAAAATGGTGACATATCTGCAAGGAGTGTCCCAAATGTGTTATTTATCACCTACAGGGTGATTTGATAAAATCACGTATCTGCTACTTAGCAGACAAATAAATAAAGAAAGAAAGAAAGAAAGAAAGAAAGAAAGAAAGAAAGAAAGAAAGAAAGAAAGAAAGAAAGAAAGAAAGAAAGAAAGAAAGAAAGAAAGAAAGAAAGAAAGAAAGAAAGAAAGAAAGACAGACAGACAGACAGACAGACAGACAGACAGTTCTCAGACAGTACAGAAAGAAAAATGTGCGATAATTTGACAGCACATATTAAAAATCAGTACCATAAATGTACCGATACTGCCGGAGAGAACCAAAGATCGATAGAGGTCGTTCCGTTTCGTCACATTGCCATTCGTCTTCATCTCTGTTCGCCCTCACTCCAGTAAAAAAAGAGAACAGGAGACAGACATAAAAGGGAGAAGAAATCATGTAAAGGACGTAGAGCTGATGGCAAGGGACAGGAAGATTTGGCATAAGTTTGCTGAAGGCCTATGCACCTTAGGGAATTATGTTGAGTGAATAAATACACTACATTTAGCGAACTACTTTTTTGCTTGATCAATTTTATTTTTGTTATTTTTTTTCCTACACAGATTGCGCAGAGAGCGAATGTGTTAATAATCAACACGTCTCAGTGGAGGTTACTGAAGAGATATTGATAATCAAGAAAGAACATCTTGCTGATATAACTGTGGATATAAGACTTGAAATTACTACGGGCATTACTGAAGTGATAAGACAAGAAATTACTACTACGACCATTACTGAAGTGATAAGACAAGAAATTACTACAAACATTACTGAAGTGATAAGACAAGAAATTCACCCTGTAACACTTGTCATCAAGATTTCTAAAAGACGTTGGTGTGGTACTTCAGGGAGAAAGCTCCTGAAATAACTTTCCGAGTAGCGATCGTTAGTGTAAGGTTTGAGCAGTTTTTCGAAATTATTACTGAGGAGCGTTCATGAGAAACTGACAGAGAAACGTTAACTGGAGACCTGCCAAACAAACTTAAGAGTTTTTACAGCGACCTGGAGAGACATGTTATTAAGACAACTTTACTTTAAATCAGATATGAAAGTTGTTACTGCGGATCACCATCATTAGACTTTACTGTGGAATTTCTCAAAGACTTCACTGGGTAGACGTTGTCAAGGGTTCTCACTAAGGAAGGTTACTGGGAGACCACACTTACCTAAACATATATTTTGAGTCAACATGGGAGGCGGAAATGAGCTCTCACGAAGTTGGAGCAGCAGCTGCAAGAAGGCGATCTAAGACCATAGATGACGGGCTACAAGCTGAGAGGTTCAGAGAGTCGCGAACTTTGAGTAGTTTTGAATGTTAGGTAAGTTGTTTATTTGTTGCTGTTGTTTTTTAGTGGTATGAGGATTTACATTATTGGTAGATGAATGTTGTAATTTAGCGTTAGAGTCAGTCTACTAATTCTTATATGCTGATGGTTAACAAATGTTGAATTTAGTATTTTTGATTCCAATTGGTTGTGGCGAAATGTTTTGTCCCTGTCCTTTTGTGTGATCTCACACAAAAAACCTTCAGCCCCTCCGGCAGTAAACTTTATTTTCTTCATATTTCTTCATTATTCACTTGTTATTTGGCATTTCATTTTGCCCATTTCATTCATTTTACTCTTTATTGCTGGACATAGCATGTGATGTCTCTAACACGCCACTCCCCTGTGGCAGTATTTGATGCAGCTCGACGGGAGTAATTCTTATTCTTTGTTGTTTCAACACACTTCACTCCCAGACTGTTGTTACGCTCTGCCATGGTTTGGTGACCCGGCCGGCGATAACATTTTATCGCATAATCTGTCCTGACCATCTTTCAAGCGATGGTGCTTGTTTATTCAAGCTATGTTGTGCAAGATGCTGAATTGAACCACTATTTGTTTGTCTGGCAAAACACATGTGGCGAGCGACCATCCCTGAGTCATTACGCCACAATCACATGGTCACAATAATTGTGAACTGGACAGATGTGGGTGGGTCTGGAAGTCTTATGTAACGATATGACATCACTGTTGTATAAGGCCTAAGCTTGCATATTAAATTTAATATTTTTCAAATACGCATGGGATGAGTAATAATAAACAAACCGGACTCCTCTAGTTCTAGAGAAGCAATTGGTTAGTCGCCGAATCTACAAATGAATACCTTGATTTGGAACATTCAGCGGAAACCCAGCTGAATTTGAACTTGGAAAATGAAAGATATAATCTAACAAACATCGGAGTCACAGTACACAGACAGACTGCATTGCAAATACGTCAACTAAGCACCTCCTAAAAGCCAGGGGAAAAAGAGATAGGACTTATAATTCTACAACTACAATACCAGATCGAGTATTGGGCAACTTTGGAATTCTCAAGTAAACCCGCAATTTTAATACAAGACTAGAATCTTTGGAAATTTTTATTACAAGTCATACAAGTTTTTCCCAGGCCAGGAATTTGCAGAACACCAGCCGTCAGAGCAATTAACTCTAATTTCCAGACCTAAGTGATTTGAAGCTTCTAATACAGAGCTGTGTCCATCCTAAAGCTGTGTAAGGAGTTTGTAGATTCCCAGTTTTGGGTTCGGGGTTAAAGGCTAGCAGGTGAAGCTGAAAGGTGAAGCGGTCTAAGCTAAAGGCAGGGAATCCTCCTCATCACACCCGTTGGGCGGAGAAGGGCCATGAGCACCGAAGAACTAACTACACCACCGAGACAGGACTCATATGGAGTTAAGTCTTTTGTGTAAACAGGCAGGCCAGCAAAATACGGACATTATTAACGCCCTTCCAAAACCTCAATGAAGAAAAATTAATTACAATTTCACTCCATCTTCCATATTTATTTTACCGTGGTTGAACTAATTGAATATTAAAATTGTTGTATGTTATTTTAAACTAAACAAATAGTTTTGTTTTAATTCAGTTCATTTGAAAAGTATGAAAGCAAAACGTATGAGCGAAAATTTATAAATAAATAATACATATATATAATATATATATTATATAAATATTATATATTATATATATAATATATAATATATATATATATAATAATATATATATATATAAATATATATATATATAGCCATTACTTATAAGAGGGCATTCTAATGGATTACACCAACTGTGGACTTTACGTTCCAGAACCATTGCTTAAATCCTTCACAAATGGCGACGGACCAGATAAATAAGTTAACAAATTGCTCAAAGCCCTAAGCAGTTTTTTTTCTTGACTTCTTGGAATATCTCGTGAAACTCCCTTAAGGTAGAAAGTGTCCCATTAATCCAGTCTATCTACATCAGTCTGCCAAGAGTAAATCTTTCTCCGCTCAGGTAGATTACCTTGGGTAAAACCAATATAAGATACTCTTCTTTGAGTTTTGGTCACTGTTGGACAACTACAATTACAAATGCAGGGGAGGCAATCCGTGACAAATGGTATCACATCATCGTGGTAGCTAAGAAATGTTGCATTTCCTTAGTGTAAAATCAGCTGAAGATGGTAGAATGAATGTTGTATTTAATATGAGTGATTTTAAATTAATTCCCACTCATTGGTGATGATTAGACGAATGTTGTATTAGTACGGATTATACTCTACCACTGCACTGGTGGTAGAAGAATGTTTGTATATAGATTTTAGAAATTCAGTCTAAAATATTCCACTCTCCACTGGTGGTGAGAAGAATGTTGTATATAGAGAGATTCAGTCTAAATATTCCACTCATTGGTCGTTAGACGAATGTTGTAATGTTGACAAGAAATTCAGTCTTAATATTCCATTCATAGGTGGTAGAAGATTGTTGTAAAAAGAGAAATTCAGTCTAAATAATAAACTTACTGGTGGTAGAAAGAAAATTGTATAATGTTGAGAAAAATCGGTCCAAATATTCCACTCATTACTGGTAGAAGAATCTTATATGTTGAGAAAGTCAGTCTGAATATTCCTCTCACATTGGTGGTAGAAGAATATTGTATATAGAAAAATTCCACTCTAAATATTCCCCACTCATTGGTGGTAAAAGAATGTTGTATAAAGAAAAATTCAGTCTAAATAGTCCACTCATTGATGGCAGAAGAATGTTTTACTGAGCATACTTTTGCTCTCGTTTGTCAATGATAATGATTTGTATCGCGTGTTTGTGTTCTCCACTGGTCTCTGCAGAAGAAGTCTGTCAAACAATGGCCAAACTTAGAGTATACTGATCAGGGTATTCAAAAGTATCAGCCTTCGCTCAATATTACTCTTGGCAGAGATATAAACAGAAGAAGGAGGTTTTCTACTTCTGGGAGCTTCACATGAATTTTTTTTTAAAGTTAGCATTTTACAAGTGAGATCATCTAAGCTGTCATGAAGTTTTTATCTTCTTATCTGTGAGGAAAAATTAATTTTCCTCGCTTTTTTTATTTTGAGCCCCTAAAACTGAAATGATTCAGTCAAATATTACTTTTAATAGTATTGTGGATGATTATGTATTTAAATTAACGCAGTAATACGGGTGCAAATCACTCGATAATGATTAAATCAACTATTAATTTTGTATTTATAGATAACAAAATATTAATAATTCAATTATAGGTAACAAAGTTTTAAATAAGATTTTTATGAAAGAATGAAGCACTGGTGATTTCATCAGTAGTAGTGATTTTAAAGTGGCTATCGTTAAAAAAGTTATTTAGCTGGGCCTGATATACTTAACTAGTCAAGTGTTGATGATGATTTGTTGTTGGTATTGGGTTCCGTTACTACTGGTTCCCAAGGCTGTTGTTGACTATTCCGTCAGTCGTCAAATTCTATAGCGGTATCACGACCCTGGCGGTAATACATGGGGTAACCACTCCAATTGTTAAAGCAAGCATCATTAAGACCCGTCTGATGTAATCGTCCAGTGTAGACAGCAGGAAATTAGAACCACATATTTGTATAACAAACTGGTACCATTAACTGAAAGAAAACAAATGCCTCTTCTAAGTATAGGTCTCCTGACATGAGAATCAGGCGCCTTCCGTATCCATTATTCCACTTCACCTTCCTCAGAAACTTTATCCTTCCTGTGCATTAATGTTAAACCCAGTGAGTTTGGACAGCGGAAAACGACAATTGCATGATTTAAACATGTTTGAATATACACATAAAATTAATGTGCGTAAACATAAAATGATAATATAATAAATGTGTACACCAGTGTGTCATCATCAGCCACTCCCTGCTCCTCATGCAGCCTGAGGATACCTCTGCTTTTGGTTTCCTTATGAGGAAACCCGCACGATGCAGTCACTAGCTTGTGCAGTGGTGGTTCATGGAATCCAATCATTTTATATGCTGAGATTACTAGCCTCATGTGAACCTATACATCCATAAACAATTTCATAACCCTCCACTCCCAAAGTAGCTTAGGCCTTCAACAAACACATGCCAAGTCTTCCTGTCACGTGCCATCATCTTAAGTTCTTTCCACGTTCTCCTCATCATTTTCACCTCTGTTTCCAGCTCTCTCTCCATGAGCTTCTTGGTCTACCTCTGCCTCTCTTGCCCTGGGGGTTCCAGAATAAGGACTGCCTTATAATGCTATCAGCAGGTTTCCACATTGTGTGTCCTATCCATCGCCATCGTCTTCTTCTCATCTCTTGTTCCATTGGCACTTGTCTGGTTCTTGTCATCAGTTCCGCGTTGGTAACCTTGTCATACCATTTTAATCCTTCTATTCTACGCAATCACCCATTTATGAAAGTCTGTAGCTTTTTGGTTGTTGTCTTTGTTGTTCTCCGTGTGTCAGAGCCATATAATAGTACTGACTTCACATTTGAGTTGAAGATTCTTATTTTCGTGTTGGATCCGATTTCTCTTGATCTCCATATATTTCCCAATGCAATGAAAGCTTCTCTTGCTTTCTGTATTCTTATTTTGATATCATTGTCTGTCCTTCCAACTTTGTCTATATTGCTGCCAAGATATGTGTACGATTCTACATATTGTAGTGGTGTTTAAGTTCAACCCTATTATCTTTACCTGCATTTATTCTCATTATTTTTGTCTTTTCCCTGTGTATTTTTAGCCCAATTGCTGTGAGCTCTCATCGAGTGCTTTCAATTTGTCCTGCATCTGATTACGGCTATGGGACAGAAGAGCCAATTCATCAGCAAAATTCAGATCATCCAACTGCTTAGTCAGAGTCCACTGGATTCCATTTCTGGTGTGTTTTGTCGATGTTCTCGTAACCCTGTCTATTGCTAGCAAGAAAAAGAAATGGAGACAAGAGGCATCCCTGTCGCACTCCCGTTCTTGTCCCAAACGGTTCTGTAAGCTGTCCTTCATGAAGAACTCTGGATGTCACATTTTCAAATGTTTTCTTTATTAAATTAATGATCTTCAAAGGAACTCCATAATGCCTCATCAATTTCCAAAGTGATTCTCTGTCTACACTGTCAAATGCCTTTTCATAGTCCACAAATCCAATGTATAGTGGTGAATTCCATTCCAGACTTTGTTCAACTATTATTCTCAAAATGGCTATCTGGTCTGTACAGGATCTGTTTTGTCGAAAACCTGCTTCCCAATCATCAATCTCTCAGTTTCCTGTCTATGGACTCGTTTACTTCTCCTCTCTCTCTCTCTCTCTGAAGGATAATCCTGTTTAATATTTTTCCTGGCACTGATAGTAACATTATTCCTCTATAATTTGTGCACTCTTGTAAATTTCCCTTCTTAGGCAACTTAACCAGATATCCTTCCTTCCATTCTGCTGGTATCTCTTCCTTTTCCCAGACTTTACCAAGTAATTTATATAACATCTCAGTAGCTGTGTCGATATCTGCTTAGATGGCCTCTGCTGGAATGCCATCTGGTCCAGCCGCTTTTCCATCTCTTAGAAGTAAAATGTGTAAATTATGTAAATTCACAAGCAATTTACACATGTTAAATGCGAAAATATGTATATTTTACAACTTACCCCGATTACTGGGAATTAATTTTACAGACTTCTTGTAGAGAGTAACTTCCGAATAGTGTCGGGCTTTAAAATGGCGGTCTTACAGGTGGTCGGGATATTATTTTAATTATAAATCCACTGTTATTCTGCATGTAGCTTCCTAGGACTCGTGGTATCTAGTACTACAGTCGAGTTTTCTGTGTGTCTAGTATCAGAAGATCGTCTAATACGTGGTACTGTCCTTATGTTCGAATCTTGTTTCTATTCGTCATCCTGGCGTCTGAAATATCTTGTCGGCGAGATGGAAACGCAGTGAAGCAGTTCCAAACGGTTGAAGATTATAAGCGACATTTTCACTCACCCGCACATGTGGTTTCGTTGAAAAAACTCCAATCAGAAGCGGTTTATTTTAGCACTCCCATGCTTCGGTAGGAGTCTTTTTTCCCCCACTTCCCTCATCTGTAGAACATTCTGCATGACACAGATATTGTCTTTACATGTCATTTATCAATCTTCTTTTGCCTGTCTTCCATGACCATATAAGGTGTCACTTCTTCCGTTTCGCCTGTCTTGTTTACAAATCACTACTTTACATATTTAAAATTACAATCTCCTCCCAGATGTTATTTCCTTGTAATTTTATATTACAACAAGGTCTGCGCGGAAGCGATTTCGTATCTTTCCGTGCTCCGAAAATCACATTTATTATCGTACTGTGTGTGTCCTAATCTTTAGCCAGATTGACATCTTCCGTCACGTCAAGTGCGAACTGACAACATATCTCCCAATTCAAATTGGAACCTGTGAACAAAATGGTTTTCTATCTTCTCACATAAAAAGTCTGGGTTAACAATAAGAATGTCGCTCAGTGTAGACTCTTACCCCAACTGGAACTGGCGATAAGCAAAAAGTCAATGTGGTATGTTCGCTCTGCACAAATATAAACTAATGTCAACTTAAAAAACAAGTCATGCATTCAGTTAAAGTTAAGGAGTGACAAAGATTATAAGAAAACCTTGAACGATAAAGCAAAAATAACGTCAAGATGCGGTGAGAAAAAGGAAAAAAAGGAGGGCGAAGAAAAAAGTAAAGGATGGTACAGGAAAATGTAACGATCAACGATGGACCCATGAAAATGATGATAATGATGTCCTTCCTTATGCCTCTTCTCCAGAGCAGACATGTAAAATGGCTAACCTCAAATTTTATGTACGCTCTTTAAGTGAATACTCGTTCGTTGTTCTTTCGTTCCCCAAGTTAGAGGATGACAGTAATCGTTTTCCTTTTATTACATTTTTTTTTTAGGGATGAAATATTTGGATCACATCTGGTTATTCCTTTCTTCGTTTAAAAAGATCATCGTACCGACGGGCACGACGTGTTATATTTCCGGTTTGAAGAGTGTTACATAATGTTTATGTAATGCAGTCTTCTTCGTTTCTTTCCTTGTTAAACCTCCTTATGCTATCCTTTTTTCAAGAATAAACGGTTTTTTTTTAATATTAGGATATGCCCCCTAATATAACCGACGAACGATTAGCCTAAGTTGATCAGCGTACGCCGCGACAAAAGGAAGCAAAACTCCTATTTAAAAATTCCACATCTTCTTGTAGAATGAATACAAGAATTTGATTTATTGTCTGTCCTCAGTATTTCTCAGTTCCGATGTTTTTTTTTTTTTTTTTTTTTTCTAACAACTCCCGATCTTGTTATCTGATATGTTTTTTGGTTTTTTTTTGGCAAGCCATGACCAAAGGCTAAATTCAAATCAACATACCCTTTTGGTGATGTAGCCATAAATCTCCATAGAAACAAAGCGACGCTTGAGAATAAGACTTTCATACCCACGCATTTCCGTGAATGTCGAACATTGTTAATGTCTAAAACTCGAAATGGGAGATAACAACAGGGAAAATTTGCCACCATAAGTCACGGAATGAGACAGATCAAAACGTCTCAAGCCAACTACGCAGACAGACAGGAGATAAATGGTTGAAATTTGAATATCACGTCGCCATTATTATTATGATTAGCTTGGGGCTGCAACCTCATTATCTAAAACAAATTGCCACTGTCAACTGTGCTGCAGGAATATGTCAATGCCTGGTGCAGGCATCCTGTAAGGGAATCAGCTACAATAATGGCCCTATGCTCCGTAAGGTGCGGAGCGGACAATTATTATTATTATTATTACTAGTGTAAAAGCCCGTCATTTGACGGGAATTACATTCAAAAGCATCAAATACCTAACGGCAATTATGTACTTATTCAAAAGTATTTTTAAAAAGTCACTGTTTATCACCACAGTACACGAACTACGTAGCAGCAGTGAGGATCCCAATACGTGTATAAGGGATCACACATTCTATAATTATATTTTTTGTGCACATCTTCATTTGCGCATTGTTCTTTGGTAAGTTTTACTATTTTCGGGAGAGTACAAATAAGGGAAACAATACAATTAAATGTCTAACTTTCAACCAAAGATGCATCCCTTAGCATTACTGACAGAAAAAGCTGGGATTTTATTTTATACTGATGATTATTATTACTCATCAAAAATTCCTTTCCGCTCCCTGTGGAACATCGGGTAAGTTGCTCTGCATCGATTATTACCTTTACAGTGCTTCTTAAGGATTATAAATTATTTGCTTTGATTGATTTGTCCATGTTATTTTTCTACTTTCTTCGGGGTTTTGGAGTGGCTAAAAGGTATAAGGCGTCCGCCTCGAATTCTAGAGGTACCAAGGTTCGATTCCCAGATGAAGGGAAAATATTTTATGGAATTTTTTTTTTTCAGAACTAGTGGTCCTAATCATGGCTCGTATCCCCCCCCCCCCCTTTCCCCTCCCCAACCTCCCCTGTCTCCTGGGTAGTGAGAATCGGATGCCTAGCCTTCTCGAATAAGGCGAAAAAAATAGGAGGTCCCCTGGTAGCAAATTGCGCACGTTTAAAATCTCACGGCAGCTGGAAATCGTAAAAGAGTGGGCTACAAGGCCGCTTCCCTGGCAAAATTTAAAAATTAGAAAAACTTACTTACTTACTTATTCGTTCCTCTTCTACCATGAGGTGTAGAGGTTTGTAAGAGAGCGCCATACTATTCTATCATCTCTTCCTCCTGGCTTGGTTCCATTCTAGTCCTCGGTCCTTCAAAGATTGTCTAATGTTGTCCTCCCAGCGGACTTTGGGTCGTCCTGGAGGTCTGGATCCCTGGCTCTTAGTTTCCCATGCTTGTCGTGGTAGCCGATCTTCTCCCATTCTGCAGACATGGCCAAACCATCTCAGTTGGGACTGTTCTACTTGGGTCTGCAGGGGTTGGGTTTTTAGGCCTTGACGTATCGTCTGGTTGCGGACCATGTCTCTTCTTGTTACTTCAACCATCTTCCTCAGATACCTCATTTCTGAGGTTTGGATCTGGCTTTTGTGGGTTGTAGTCATTGTCCATGACTCGCATCCATATGTCAAGACTGGGACATAGGTGGAGCGGTATACAGCCATCTTCGTCTTCTTACCAACTTCTCTTTTCCTGAGGAATCCTCGATTTATGGCTTGAAAAAGTCTCCCAGCTGCTGCTCTTCGGGTAGCCAACTCTTCTTTGATGCCTCCCTTCCAGTCTATGACAGCTCCGAGGTATTTAAAGTGGTCGACCTGCTCCAGGACCTGTTCTCCCAGCTTAATCTGATGTCTTCTTTCCTCTCGTGATATCACCATGGTTTTTGTTTTCGAGCTGCTTATCATCATCCCTCTCTTCTCCAGCTCTTCCTTCCAGACTTGCAGGTTGGATTGAAGATGTGCCTCTGATTTAGCAATCAGGGCAACATCATCAGCAAATGCCAGCTCTGAAATACAGACCTGTCTCATCTTCCAGTACCCCACTGAATACTTTCCTGTCCTCTCCTTACATGCCTTGATGACATCGTCCATGAGGAGTATGAAAAGATAAGGCGACAGGATATCACCTTGTCTTACACCAGTGGTGGTCCTGAATTCTTCTGACTTATGGTTTGCCGTCCTCACATAATTTCTGCAAGACTTGTAGAAGCTCTGTATAGCATGAATCAGAGGTGATGGAATGTTCTTTCTTGCCAAGCAGTCCCAGAGTTTGTTTCCAGCGGACCTTTTCAAATGCCTTTTCCAGATCTAAGAAGCAAAGATGGATCTCACTCTTATACTCAAGAGCCTTTTCACTCAACTGTGAGTGTGAAGATTAGGTCTTGAGTACTTCGAATTAGAAACCTACCCACCACACAAATATTTATAAAATGTATGACTCCCTATATATACACACATTGGGATTCTCTCGCAGGTGCTACGGATTTCATGCACTGTGCTGAGATCCTCCTTGTGTGATCTAAGGAGGAGATCGGAGCACTGATGGAGTAAGTCAGTGTGCAAATGAAGATAGTCCTTTCAAACAAACCAAACCCCAAACCAAGGATTTAATAAGTCTTCAAAACAACAAATTTCCTGTCAAGCCTTATATTGCCCTGTGTCCATCCGTTTTCTGTCTCTTGTTTAATAAAACCTTTTCATGGCATTGGTTTTAATAAGTTCCTTTCTCTCCATGCCTCTTCTGTCTTTTCTCTAGCTCTGTTGTTTTTTTCTAGAAAGAAAGGCGGTGAGCCTACAATACCAGTCCTCCTTTTTGGCTTTTGTCCACACAGCGTCATGAACCTACTTATAAGGGAATGTATGATGGCAGAGCATTTTTAATTTTTATTCCCTGGATCCGCTATGGGTCTTTTTAAATTTTTGGTCATGTGCCATAATATAACCAACGGACCTAGTATCTAAAGTTGAATGGGGCGGCGTTCCTCGCGAAAATGAGGCTTACTTTATATTATTATTTTTTTTTTTTAAAAGAGCATTAATAAAATTTTCAAAGTAAGGAAAAAAAAATGAAAAATGGGGTTAGTCCTGTATTTTTTTAATAAATAATATTCTTTCAGAATCTAAATATGTCCAAAATCATTTGTCAGGAACACATTCTAATAGAAGTGTGTATTTTGTTCCTTGCAAATTGTTGTCATTGTCCATGAAGAAAAACCATGTATGATATGTACGAAATTTTTTGAATAACGTTGCTGCTATATTTTCTTGACATGTTATCACTCATTATGAGATATTAGAAACAGATACTTTAGTATATGGATAATAAAACTGGTTTTCATTTTTTAGATCCGATTTCTAATATCTTCCCAAAATTTTGAATTTTTTCGGGAAATGATAGAGTAGCACAATTTTTGAAAAATGTATGTTACTACTTTTTTTAAAATGAACACTTCTCTTTTTCATGCTTGGGACGTTTTGTTACGGAGTTGTGTCGCCGTTTACGAGCAAATATCTGCGGATATTTGCGCCTTTTTTGGTCCAGACCACAACTCCGCTTTCAGCATTCAATCCAGCCATGGCATTTTTTAGGTACCCGGAACCGCATACCGGGGACCGGGTTTAGCCTTCCCCTCTTCGATCCCTACTCTCAGGATCACCCAGACTGTGCATTGAATGGCAGGGGTGCCTAGTTTTCCCATGTCCATGGGGCCCTCCACACTTTTGGAGGGGGAGTAAGGGTCTTATGGTCAGCTCTCTTTCGTGCTGACACTTCCTGACGCAAAGCAGTTAAGCTATGGGTCGCTGACTGCCTGCATTTAAATTACTCACTGTTGCTGCTCTGCGTCATCGGTCCCGTTTTTATAATTGAACTAATTTAAAGTTCTGCAATTCCGGATCTCTACTAAATTTATCAGATATCAAATCTGACAAAAGGTTTTAAAATGCAGTGATATGAGTTTCCCATTTCAACTTTTCATAACTCAACACCAACATTAAAAAAGCCTTAGAGTGAGTTGAAATATCGGATTTACAATCTAAACATGGCCGTGGTTTTCCATGGCAACCAATAACATTGTAAAAAAAAAACCCTTAACCATTGTACCATCAAAAGCGTAGGTATTTATAATTATTACTTTTTTGTAAGTTATCTCTGTGCATTTGGGAGTGAAATCCTACAGTTATTATATTAAAAAAAAAATATCGTCTTTCTCCTTGTTAATCCTTAACTGAGTTTCCTCCTTTATGTAAATTACTTGCTTTTGATTGATTTTGTCCCATGTTATTTTTTCTCTACTTTCTCTTCAAGATATTTATATAAAGCTTTTCCCTCTCATCAGCTATGGGGACGTCTCTCTATGTTTTCTTCATCCCCTTTATGTCTGACTCCAGTTCTCTTTTCCACGTGCTCCTTGGGGATCTTCCGATACCTCTCTTACTCTGAGAACTCCAGAATGAGGACTGCCTAGTAAGGCTATCAACAGGTTTTTCTCCAACGTGCGTCCTATCCATCTCCTGCGTCGTTCTCGCCGGGTCATTTCTTGTTCCACTGGCGCTTGCCTAGCTCTTGTCATCACTTCCACGTGAGTGATCTTGTTTGTACCACGTCAATCCTTCTATTCTACGCAAGCATCTATTTTATGAAAGTATGTAGCTCTTAGGTTTGTTGTTTTTGTTGCCGTATAATTAAACCTCAGAAATGAGGTATCTGAGGAAGGTGGTTGAAGTAACAAGAAGAGACATGGTCCGCAATCAAGACGATACAGCAAAGCCTAAAAACCCAACGCCTGCAGACCCAAGTAGAACAGTCCCAAGTAAGATGGTTTTTGGCCATGTCTGCCGAATGGGAGGAGATCGGCTGCCACGACAAGCATGGGAAACTAAGAACAGGATCCAGACCTCTAGGATGACCCAGAGTCCGCTGGGGAGGACAACATTAGACAATCTTTGAAGGACCGAGGACTAGAATGGAACCAGGCCAATAGGAAAAACAGCCGATAGGATAGTAAGTGGCGCTCTCTCTTCCAAACCTCTACACCTCACGGTAGAAGAGGAACGACTAAGTAAGTAAGTTGTTATATAAATTTCCTCATTTATGCTGCCATCTGTACCGTCTTACCTTGTTCGTTCAAAGTCCAAACATTCCAGATGCCAAATCTGAGAGAGGTTCTCCTAAAAGACAGATTGTTAGTCCAACAACACACAGATTTCTTCCGGCTTTCTCTGTGTTGCGTCATGCGCCTCCCTGTCAGAAAACCTCACCTGTCTTGGATGGGCTGAGTTTTATTTTGCTAAGTTGACCTGTCCATTGTTTGTTGAAATTTTGATGTTTTAACATTTTTTTTTACTGGTGACTAATCCCCAAGCCCAACCCTCCTTAGGTCGCTTTTTACGACTTGCAGGGTAGGGAATAGTGTCACTATTCTTTTGCTATCCCGTTTTCATGAGCCCCGGTAACACACATGTTACCTAATGCAGTTTAAATCTGTCACCATTACATATCTTCAGAAGTAGAAGATCTAGCTACATTGCAAGAAGCCCAATGAGAAGATGCGCATATATACTGTATAAATCGTGAAGAAACGGCCTGGTCCGACACGTCGTGCATAAAAAAGAACTGCGTCCTCTTACAATTATTAAAATAAAAAACTAAATACGGAGGAAAGCACGGAGAGACAAGCTGCTTTCTTTACAGATGCTCTGGCAGTAATTCGCAACACCTCCAGCAAATGAAGAAGCTGACAGACAGTGATAATCTTCAGACTCCGCACAGGGCCACAACATATTGAGGTACTACCTACTCAACAAGCTAAAGATAGGAGGCTCCGATGAGTGTAACTGTGGCGCCGATTAACATTACTGCTGAACATCTTGCTTCACAAGATGCCCCAACATATAAGGAACAGAGAAACCGAACCCTGTAGCCATCACCAGTACCATTCCTGTGGAAAAGCTCTGCGGAGATAAAAAAAGCCTCTAGCTGGACGTACTACTTTCTTTGTTACAACCCTATTCAAGATTGACGAACTCTGACCAGTGTACGAAGGAAGAAGAAGTTTATTTCCCTTCTGTTGAGTTTGCTTTCTGTATCTCCAATTCTGTTTTCATCAATGACCGTATTCTGTATGAGTTCTTTCTGTTTATCAATTTATCCAGTACTGTTTATGCAAATTCTGCTGACTTCTTTCTCTGTTTATCAATTTATTCTTCTTCTTCTTCCTCGTTCGCCTTCAGACTTCCACATTTATGACTCTAATAAAGGCAGTAGTCAACTCAAGGTTCCCGACATCCTTCCAAACATTTTTCGTTGACAAAGTGGGTTGTTTCTTGCCATAATGCTACTCCGTCTTTCATTACTGTAGGTTTGGGCAGTACTGCAGTAGGAGTTCGACCGTCATCGGGCTGGTACCGCAGGTATTGCAGAGATCTGTTGCACCAATTTTGTATTTGTGGTACAGTGATGGTATCTCAATCTGTTGTGTTCGTCCCAGTGCGCGTAAGCCGAAAAATGATGACCTGTTCTTTCCTGGATAGTTTTGATGATAATGCATCATTTTTTTCAAATGGCCCGGGTGCTCTCTTTCAGCTCATTTGGACTTGAATGTAGTCTTTTATAGTAGTCTTTGCCGTTGCGTAGTAATGTTGTCTCTATACTCATTTTGTTGTAAGGCACCTCCCTTCCTTAGCAAGGTCTGTCTGACTCCTCATTTCCCTGGTATGTTGAAATGGGCTGGTATCCACTGGATAGTGCACTTGTTTGAAGCATTTGGCCAGTCTTTCAAGGGAGATTTATCAGATCTTTCAATCCTTTAGTTGGTGTAGCTCTTCAGCGTCTGATATTACTTACTGAGAGGGCATCTGTAAAGATTACTATCTGTTTTTTTCTGCTGTGCTTTGCATTCAATAAGAGGTTTCAGCTGCCTGTTTCAGGGCTTCTGCTTCAGCACTGAAGTTATTGCAGTATTTGCCAGTGGCAAATTGCCCATTGAGTGAATTCTATTCTTTAATTTTATGAGGATGCCGGCACCCCCCAATTTTCAAACTACATTTTTTTGCTGAACCCATCAGTATATGCATATCAGTTTTCAATCAGAACGTGCTTATAATTTCTAATTTCCTGTTGAGTTCTTTCTGTTTATCAATTTATATTATCAGTACTGCTGTTTATCAATTCTGCATGACTTCTTTCTGTTTTATCAATTTATATCAGAACTGTTTATTTATCAATTATGTTATGACTTTCTTTCTCTTTTCTCAATTTTTCAGCATTGTTTATCAATTCGGTTGACTTCTTCTTTTAATCAATTTATCAGAACGTTATTATCAATTTCTGTGTGAATCTTCTTTCTGTTTTTATCGGTTAAATATCAGTTATCCAATGTCTGTTGACAGTAGTTCTTTCTGGTTTATCAGCTTATCAGAACTTTTGATTTCTATCAATTCTGCTGACTTATCTTTCTGTTTATCAGTTTATCAGAACTTTTTTAATCAATTCTGGGCTGACTTCTTTTCTGTTAAAATCAGTTTTATATATCAGAACTGTTTTTATAACTCAATTACTTTGTAGGTTGATTGTTATTTAAGAGTGTTTCATCCCAGGAATATGTTTAAACTTATCTATTAGTGGTTAAGTTTTATCATTTAATGAGGAAGGTGTTTAGATAATCTCTGAAATGACTTCTTTTCTGTTTTATTATCATTTATCAAAAACTGTTTATCATCTACCTTTGTCAAGAACTGTTTGTCAATTCTGACTTACTTTCTGCTCAAGCTTTTTTAGAGATTATCAGATTTTTATCAGAAACTTCTTTTCTGTTTAGCAAAATGTTTCTGATGTTTATCAATTGTGAACGTCTTCTCTTTATCAAATTTACCGATAATGTTTAAACAATGCTGTTTTCTTTCTCGTTATCAATTTATCAGAAACGTCTTTATAAAACTTCTGTGAATTCTTCATGTATATCAATTTATCAGAACTCGTTTTTTTTCAAATTCTTTTGACTTTCTTTCTGTTTATCCGCGCTGTCAAATCATTTCTGTTGACTTCTTCTGTGTTTATCAGTGTAGGTCAGAACTGTTATCATTTTGCTCTGTTGAGACGTTCTTTCTGTTAGTCAGTAACTTTTGGCTCATTTCTGCGTCTCGACTTTCCTTTTGATGTTGTATCAGATTATCAAATAAAAGATTTTAAAATTTTCTGTTGAATTTTCTTTCGTGTTTACTCACAGTTTAATCCAGAAATGTTTTACCAAATTCTGATTACGACGTTCTTCCTGTAGCTAACAGTTTATCAGAAACCTGGTTTCACAGGATCATTTTGATAGTCTGATAGAACTTCTTTCCCATGGCCATGAAGTTTAAAATTAACTGTCCAGTATCTCCTCTCAAGTTATTCCCCAGTTCTTTCTCTCTTTCCTCCTTGAATCTGTCCTTGAGTCATGGGTATATTCCGTTAACATGATTCTTGCATTCTTGTTTTGAATCGGGCCGAATAAGCCTGATGGCTGATGTCATCAACTGTGCCAGAACCTTTTGGGCGACGGTCATGTGCAAAACATGAACTGCGTTCTGACTGTCCCAGTGAAATGTCAGATAAGTGGAATGTCACTGAATGAATGTGATATTAAAAATCGCGAGAATTTGTTTCTTTTGAGGACTTTTCCCAAACCGTAGCCAATCTTGTCATGAAACAGACTCATGTTTTAGTTCTATTTGTATTTAAAATTACGGATTGTATTTGCTGATATAGTCTTTATCAAAGTGAATGTTGAGGATTTTTGCATATAAAGGCAACTGCTCGAATTTATTTGAATGAAAATGACAATGAAGAAAGCGGAAAAGGCATCCAGCAGAAGAGCTTTTATTTGAACAGTTCATCCGTAATCTCAGTGTAACCCAGCCAGGAGTGGAACCCTATTCATTTTTCGCAATCTTGAGTTTATAACTTAGAGTAAGAGAGGCATCAGATGTAACAAGGCATCTCATGAAAGGGAAATTGGTCTTTGTTTACGTCACAATGTTGGTTAACAATTGATTTACCTTTTATAAAGCTGATTAAAAAACTGGATTTGAATATGTTTATATTGAACCATATGTTTATTGTAATCAAAACGTGAAATCGGATTTTTCATGTTTTGGTTTTGACAACAATGAATATTTACTTTTTCCCACCATTCCGTTTGTTTTACCCTGCATGGAAGTAATTTCAGAGGTGAAACCCCCCCCCCCCTCCCCACCCCCCCCCCCACACACACAAAAAAAAACCCCCTCCATTTTCAATTGTGGGAAAACTTAGGATTAATATATCTTTGTTTTTATCTGTAATATTAGGCAGTTTTAGCTCATGAAAGAAATAGGAAAAGACGTCGGACATAAATGAGTTGATGACACTCGACAGCGAGAACTTGTATGGTGTTTGTTGCTGAAAGGCCTCTTTCAGCTTGGGGACAAATGGATAATTATTTGATTAATGGCAATCTCATGTTATAAAAAAGTTCCTACAGAAATCACCGATGCAATTGAAACATCAAGACTCTTGTATTTTTCTTGAAAAGGTCCTTGATAAATCGTAAATAACTTTGACGATGGAAGGTCATTTTCAAAAGTATTATAAACATTTGCGTTTTCCGCAAGCTGAAAAAACAAAAAACTCCCATCAGAAAGCAATAAATCAACATTATTTTATGCAACAACATCTTTGTCTAAATAGAACATGTTTGTTCGTAACTTAATGTGAAAAGGTTTTGCACAAATTGGGGTCCCAGGCCTGTCCAAGCATTCTACATACGGTCTGCTTGGGTAATCCTTTCTCTGCTCAATCGTGGTATTACTGTAATCCTTTGCCCCTCACCAAATTTACTTTAGCATTAATTTTAATGCATTTAGCATTAGGACATGTAAAAACAACATCTCGATGTGCCATTTACAATATCCATCTTATTAAATATGTTTTTTTAAATATTAAATTTAAACAAGACAATAAATAAAGTAAGCGGACAAAAAAAGATTTTTTTTTAAAATAACAAACTAAACTTACAGGACAAAAATCGACGTCTGGGAGATAATGTCAAATGGTCCAGTAGCAGAACACAGGGTCATCTTCCCTAAGTTGTCAATTTTTAAAGCTGTCCCGTGATGTAAAAAAAGGCGAGTCATGGACACACCATGCAGCAAAAAAAAAAAAAAGAAACAAGAAAAATCCCCTTGCAAAGAACCATGCGAGATATGGTTTTATTAAATGGATTGTTATGAATAATCATTCATCCTCAACCCGTGGACACACCGTCTTGGGTCGTAATTTCCAAAAAATGGTAGAACTTCAGCAGACAGGGTCCCTCCACAAGCTCTCGATCCTCAGCAAATACGTTTCAAGTGGGGGGAAAACCGTGCAGCCTTCCTCCCATTCCTTTGGATGGTAATCTAACTCCAGGATTTTCTTTTGCCTTCCTCTTCCTTTTTTCTTTCTCGTTTAAGATTTCCTTTACCGTTTCTAGAATAACCATTGATATTAAAAAGCGTGATAAGTATGTAAACTGTTGTGGGTTGTAAAATTTAAAAAAAGGGAGGATTGAAACAATCTAGTGCTCTAATTCTTCCAGGGTGACGTAACTTAAGCCGTTCTTTTTGAACTGAGATCATGACAGTGAATGCTTGGTTCAGGCTTCCTGTGGGTTGAACATTCAATGTGTGGGTTAAATCTTGTGGTGTTTAAGGAATCTAAGGATTTAGTATTGATGAATGAAAATGATAAACAATGAAGAGTTTAAAGTGAATCCCGTTTGGCTATAAATAAGGAAAGTGACGTCCAATATTTCTTTCCAAGGTTTTGCTAATAGTGGTCCAACAGTGGCCGAAAACTGAAAGAGTATCTTCTATTATGCAATTCTTCAAAGTTCTACCTTCGCACAAAAAAACTCTTGGCAGAAATGAATATAAAGGGTAATGAAACACTTCTTATCACAACCCCCAGTTGGAGTCTATACACAAGATATTCCAGAATAGCGGAGAAACAAATGCTGCTTTGGCTGAACTTCACGTTTAATTCCTACCGTCAAGAAAAGTCTGCCGACCACTTTTGGCAAGAATTAAGCAATTGATTAATTTTAGCTCGTTAACGCCCCCACCTCCTGATTTACTCAGTTTGTATTTCTTATTATTTCTGGTATAGCTATGGTTAGATGAGAGAGTTGTGCACTCAGTAAAATTGGACATGAGACAAAAACATGCAGTACATTTTAAAAAGGATTAAAGGTCGAAGTCAAAAATTTGATAAAAACTAAAAGTAACAATTATTTAGAAATGAGCTTAAGTTTTTAACAGTTTTGGAAAATAATTGAATAGTGTTAGAAGAAAAGTTTCATCATTGATTTATTGTAGAGGCACGAACAAAAACTGGTTCACTTAGGCAGCGTAGATTTTTGCACTTAGGCTGTGCTGCAATAGAAGTAAAGTTCTGCTCGCTCCTTGGGTTGGTTCTTTTTACCGACTGCTCAAGCTCGTCCGAAAAATGTTGCGTCAAGGATTGTCGGGTGTAGCTAGTTTCCCCTGCAAATGTCAAAAAAGAGTCTCACAAAAGTTGGTCCCTCGGTCCCTTAAAGCGTAGGGCCCACTTGTACATTTCCTGTTTCCCCAGAGATAGTACTTTCTGCCTTCTGGTACCACCAAGTAACTATAATAAAGAATAGAAAAACGAAACGCTCTTCTGAGTATTGCGTTTCCCTCCGAGACACATACTTATGTGTGCCCTTGAAAACTTTCATCTATTCTACTAATCCCATTTATCTCATGAATTTACCCTCGAGTGAAATTAAATTTAAATCCTCGGATAAAACTTTCTTTAACATTTAAACTGAATACATTAGCTTTTACATTACATTTAAATGAAAAATGTTTAGTGACAGATAGTATATCCTTCATATGAATGTACATCATTTTTCTCATCTTTCCATGATTATGGACTTGAGTGGTTCGTCCACAATATGAAATTTCTGGATTTTATTTTTCATTTAAGTTTACACTGATTTTAATTAAAGTATTGAAACTTCCATTTACTTTTTAAAGTGCAATATGTTAAACAATCGACATTTAGACTGGTGTTTTTTTTTACTGTAAGAATTGTACAAACATTTCATTCAATCGTTATTAAAATCCCTGCTCATTTTAATGGAAACCTGGGACTTGGTTTATACTTTTTAGTTCTCTTTAACGAAGACTAGCAATTAAGAGGTAATTAGAGTACCATCCCGTGTGACAGTTGGTGTTTTCGTGACAATCCTCATTCAGCCTATTTGCCTGAGTACAAAGATGCCAGCCTCAAATTGACTAGGACATCCACAAGCGATCTTCACATATTAAAATTCACATGGTTTTATTTACATATACATATATGTTATAGTTTCACATGTTTAGTAATAAAATATAGAATGTAAAATCACAACTTACGCCAATCCTTGGCTTTACAGACATTTTGCTCCAGATGAATAAAAATACATTGAACAATCGGCCTCTTACCACTCCAGTCCTGGGGTGAAACGTTTTTGCTTTAAAAGATAAGTCCCTCTAATGACTATTTCATTCAGTTTCCACAGATATACCCGTTTTTTTTTCTTTATTTAAAATGTTAATGAATTTCTTGCTAAATTGTAAGTTTTCTTGATGAATACAAATCCAATTAAAAGGTGTATCCAGTCTGAGTAGCAATGGAAATTCTGAAGTCCTAACTACTACTGGCAATTCAGGTGTCCTTTTGGCTGAACGTCCAGGTTTATGTTCACTGATGCCTAACCCGCAACTGTTATAATGTTTTTATGGGAACTCAAATGAAATCAGCCAATCTATTTGAATACTTTTGCATGAATCATCTAGTGCAAAATTATTCAAACATTCCTTACTTTAACTTTTCAGAAATGGGCTAATGTAACACATCCGCTTTGCCTGGCACACGAACTCACAGAACACATCTGTAAACTGTGTTTCAATCTGTAACAAATTATTTACTTTTATAATCAGAAAGTAATCCCCATCTCCTTGTAACAAGTGTAGTAACGAAACACCGATGTATGTCATGCTTGCTTGTCCAGAATGTGTAATCGCACAGACGATTAATAATCTTAGCCTCGCGCACCCGGGGCCTAATCTTAAGCAAAAGTTTTGCTTGCCGCACCCTGGCAAACGCCGATTATTATCACTAACAAGGCGTGTACAAACAATGATTTGACAAGTCAAATATCCCCCCCCTGCTACTTTTATTAGGCAGAGAAAGATAAGACAGTTGCGCACTAAATAAACATGCAATAAAAATCCTAACCGTCAAAATGTACCCCGATTTGACTGCCGTATGAAACAGAATAGGAACAAGAAAATGGGTCAACACCCAATCCTTCCTGTGACAATGACAATTGAATGGAGAAATAATGAGTGATGACTATGATCGAGATAATGAAGATGAATGACGATTATGACAATGATAAGATAATTGAGGGGATGGACAATGATGAGATAAGAAATTATGATATCCAATGATGAGACTAACATTGAATGATAATGAATGCATGAGATTCTCGGATGTTGAAAATGATGAGATAGTGAGGATGAATAATAAGAGACAATGATGAATTTTAAGATGATGTATGAAATGAAGACAAGGCTGAATCATTTACGACAATGAATGATAATGACGACAATGATGGGTGAGGATGACAATGATGTATGATTGATGATGCTGGTCCAGGTGATGAATGATCAGAACCGATGATGATAATGATGCCAATGAATGATTATGATGAATGATGATGAATGAGATGATGATGATGATGATGAATTGAATGAATGATGATGAATGATATGATGGAATATGAATGATGATTGATGATGATGAATGAATGAATATGATGATGATGATGGATGATGAATATGATGATGGATGATGACAATTATGGAATGATGGAGAAATGATGATGATGATGATGATGACATTGAGTGATGATAATAATGATGGCCGAAATGATATGATTGATGCGTGTCGTTGTTATTATAAATAATAAACCGGAGACCCTCTCTCGGCATATTTATAATAAACGACAACTCATAAATTATACATTTTTCAGTTCCAGGCTTGAGGCCTACCAATTACCTGAAATGGCGTGTCGTTATGTAGAAATATGCCGGAAGGGTCTCCGTGGCCAAAGTAGACTCTAGGGGTAGTCCACAAACTACACGAATCAGCATAAACGCAGTGGCTGAAACAAAACACCTCCATTCACACTTTCACAAATATGCAGTTTATAATATTTGTCACAAAAAGCTCCATGAAATCATGTCTCGCCAAAAAGCCTCAAATGCATCTAAAGTAATTGAAGTAGTAGTCCCCAGTCCGTTCACTATCAAACACTGGTCATGGCAATCATACAAACTTTATTATTCATAGTCCACTGGACATTTTGGATATGAATAGGCATTTCACCCATTTCTTTTGCAATCTAATAATAAACCAGGGACCACCTTAAACTAAGTATATTGGAATGTCCTGATGATTGGAATTGAATGCAGGAAAAAACAACAGTGTACTTACAGGAGCTCAATACAATACGGCCGCTCACAAATTCAAACACGGCCGCAATCTCCATTTGAAGACGAATCACCTCACTTCTGCTTCAAAACTCCCCTGCGTCTGTGCCCGTACACACACCAAATCGTCGATGAACGTCCACTACCTTTTTTTTAAATAAGTAAGTCCCCCTCCACCTTGTA
>JAMPIV010003421.1:90000-212496 GCA_024509875.1 Oreohelix idahoensis | reverse complement strand
TTTCTGATCTAAGGCAACAAGAACGTGAGTTCTCATGTGTCAATGCTTGTCGTAGAAACCTGAAACTAGCTTGTGACCGTAGTTGTTTATGTATGAATTGAGTATTACACCTTAGAGTTTGAGACATTTTGTCAGTTGTGTATTGAGATATTAAGAGTCCCCAACACTTAAGCTGGGTAGATCATGTCTCGATTGTAAAAGTTGGATCACGTGTAAGAATACTTTGCCAAACTTCATACTGATACTATCAGTTTAGCGATCTATAGATGGTAACGACAAAGCGCGCGAAGAAAAGTTATTTCCTGCTCCCCTCTATACATGGTAGCCGACCACTTCTCTGGTATTACCAGCATAGCTATTGTACGAGATGCTTCAGCATTATTGATTTAAATTGGAATCTTCTACGCAAGATCTATATTTAACATGTGCTGAATAAAAAATGCAATAAAATCTGAGGTTAATCTGGAGCGAACATGAAGATAATTAGAATTACTATGCACATAATTTAGTCAATCTTTTGGAGTTAAAAGGTAAACGAAACTGTCGCACGTGACAAAACCATAATTTGATGATCATTAAAATGCTACACAGTCTTATTTCGACTATAATCATATCAATAGAAATGATTGCAACAACTTGAATAGTTTCTATGTCTTGTTCACTCATTTCCATTCGGCTTAAAAATTCAAAAAATTCTTAAATAACAATCCGGTTAAAATCCGTATATAACGGTGTCCCTCAACTATGCACCCGTTGGAGTAAGTTATTGACAAATGTCCTGACAAAAATTTCCTTGAAAAACAAAGGTTTCTTCTGTAAGTAGTCACATTAACGCAAGTAAAAGCAGAAAATTAACAATATAAACATCAATAATAGGTTATCAATCTCATTATTAACATCTCAGAGGGTATTCTTCTATTGAGTTCTATTTAGCTCGAGATAACAAAATCACATCTACTAATCTTTAAATAAAAAATAGTAATAGTTGATTCTCAACTGCCGCGGGATATACTAAATCTATAAAACAAATGTATAACATGATAGTTTATTATGCTTACACTTTTAATAAAAACATTTCTCATAAACCATACTCCAGTGAATGTTATCTTATTTAAACGCAGATCATCGAAGCAGTCCTCCATTGTGAGCCTTCGACAGATACCATTGTTCCGCTTCATGTCAACGAAATCGACATCTCTAATGAAACTCTCCTTCTTGCATCATCCTATCTGGAGTGGTTAATCCAAATTATAAACGCTCTCGTGGAACGCAATATACTAACTTCACTCTATGACAGATTCATCCCTCATCCACCTCTGAATCTAACAGTGAGTCGTTCGAACCCTTGACACGGTGCTGAATGGGTGAGGGCTCCGATACTAGATAGCAAGACGAAACACTTGGGAATGTCTTGATCAGGCAATCATAACTAACTACAGGTGTTAGATACCGTCGTAATCACGATTTGGTCTGCCATACTTTTGTGGTATGTCCATAACTGTAGGGAGTAATTTCTATTTTTCACAAATAACAGAATTTACAATTTTAAACCGAATTTATTTTTAAAACAATGAACATATCCACTATTTATACCATCATAACTATTCTAAATCAACTACAATACAAAAAATCAAAAAAAAATAGGAAATACTAACATTCTTTAGCGGACTTTAAGTTCTTTAAAACAAACGGAAGACGCCGCCCAACACATTAATTACGAAGAACATGCCTCCGTTATAGTCCTTCCGGATTTAGTGACCATGTTCCGTTTCTATACATCAAACCAAGTTCGGAACACAGAGGAGTCTACTCCTTTTATCATCCTAAACAAAAGCAAGGTAATATATAAAGAGTTACACATCTAGACACCAAAAATCGAAGATTGTATATTGTACATGTTTTATTACAATAATTTTTTATCAAATAAAAGACATGTACGAGCAGGATTTATTACCAAATGAAACAATTAATAATTGTTTATTTGCTATTATTTTATTATATTTTTTTTTTTTTAATAAAATTTTTACTCATTTAGATACAATTAATTTAATTAATAAATCAATACTATGCTAGTTTTTACTTATTTTTAACATAATACAGAAAACTTTTTTGTAGCACGTATTTACTTTATTTAATTTTGTTTTTTTTTAACTTCTTTTAGTATATTTAACGGTTTTTGATTACCGATCCAAGACTCGATTAAAACTTATTTTTAAAACTTACAAACAAACCCAAGGACATCTAATACTTTTTTCTTTTTTGTCTTATTCTTTTAAATATACACAAATGAAGTATATATTAACTGTTTGTTATAATTACTAATATTCCTAATATCACATTTTCTAACGGAGTTGGCTTTAGCGCTATCTAGATTTTTTTTAGTAAGTTTTAAACCTTACAATCTAGTTATCTTTCACTATTTACATCATAACAAAACTAAATGTTGATTTTAAATTTATTTGGGGGGGGGGGGGTGGGGGGGGGGGGGGGGGAAATTAAAAATAAAAAAAAATATAACCATATTATTATTTTTACTTTTTGTGATTCTTATTTTATTTTTTGATATAACTTTACATCCACATTTATAAATTTTCAGACAAAAGCTAAGAAATCTAGTGTATTTTACATTATAATTTTTTACATTTGTATTTCTGTACTTCGGCAAAATCTACAATGTAGTCTAATTCTTTTCATTTTATTAAAACAAGTGTTGTCAATTACATGATACCACATACTTTTTGTTAACCAAGTCAGACTTGTAAGGTTAACTGCGCGCAAAATATTAAAAAAAATATACAAGATAAACAAACCAACAATTGCTATCTACTATATCTCTTCTGCCATCAATTCCTTCAGTTTCTGCGTTCTTGTTCTGTAAAGGAGGCTGTGGGCGAGGGGTTTAATACTGTGTGGGTAGAGGTGTGAGGTAGCGGGATGTGTGATTAGGTGGCGGAACAAGGGATGTTGGGGGTTTATGGGCTGTTGGTGGGGGGGGAGCGGGGTGGGGGTCGGGGAGGGGGACTAATGTCAAGAGGGGTATTAGGATTTCCCTATGTGGATGTGACCATTGTTGTTGAATCCTCTAGGATACTGGAAGATCTTATCTAAAGTTCCTGGTGGATGTGGCCTAGTTGGTAACACTTCCATTTCTAGGAATCATGCGTAGTCATCACAAATAAGTAGAACGAGGGATTCGCAGGACACCACATATAAGTAAAAATTTTCCTCTCTCCCTCTTTCAAACAAAATTCTAACCTACGGCTTTCTTCTCTTTTTAACGATTTACCTAAACATACTCCATTATATAAAATTAGTTATTCTAACTCTCTTGATACCATGCTACGCCTCCTATGACAATCCGACACGGACATTGATACAAATAAGAACAATACCAGAGTTGAAAAAAAATCGAGCGACGCATCGAGGCCCTAAAACCTCTTCTGCTCTTGGACAGCTAAGCTATGTCTACCCTGTCTAGCAACACTTTTAGGACGGGGGATGCAACTATCAGTCAAACGCTCATCTCAACGTCACACCCTCACAACTCTAGAGGGGTAAGCAAGTTACTCTACGAGCCATGCCTCGTCCTTGCAACAGAATGTCGGGCAACACCGCGTCTCCAACCAAACCCAGACTAGAAGATCCCTTCTCTTGAATCATTCCACCGCAGACCCTCTGTTGCACTAAACTCTCACATGTAGAAACACTTTCTGCAAGAGGTCTGGGCAGGAGCCACAGGGACTTGTAGGATCTAACGGGATCGGTGAATATCTTCTACATTAATTAAAATTGTAAATTTCGTTCTATTAAGGAAGATAACGTGACGAATTTCTCTCCCTTAATAGCATCTTCAATTGCTTATCTTGAGGTGTTTATTTACACTATATTGTGCTTCCCGCACACCCCAGGCACAGAGAGAAGCGTCTGATTACCATTTCTTATTCGTTTCCACAACTCCTAACGTATGTCACGTTAAACTTTACAACCGGTCAGATCTAAGAATCTGATGAAAACGATGCCATAATCGAAAACTCAAGCTCTTTCATATTCTCTACACTAAACCAGCAAATCAATCATCTCATTCCGGAGCGACAACACTCGACACGTAGTTCTAGTACATACTCTTACTTGCCCTTCAAAGCGTTCATTATCAGATGTCATACACATTAACACTCCAATGATTCCTTATTTTACTAAAACTAATATATCTCTGCTCTCTTTTCTTCTTCTCGTATTGCCTCGTTGTTTCCTTTTCAATGTTATTTTATTTCCTTTTTCTCACTTTTTCTCTTTATCCATCTTAAAGCTTCATAGAAGAAAAATATCACAAGTCCCTAAATTTTTTTTTTTTTCTTTTCTATATCACAAAATTTCTTCTATTGTGTTTTTTAATTCTATATATAAACACTTTATGGGTTCTGGAACTAATTCTGCGTTTCCACTTTCTTGTTAACGATTTCATCTCTTTGACTAATTACTCTCTTAAGAAGACGCAACAAACACAAAGCAATAGAAGACAAGTTCCAAAATTGAAATGCAGACAGAAAGGTACAGCCCTGCTTTTATGCATATTCATAATTTTCTTGATCCACCAGTAGCAGACATCTGTTCCATCTCTCTTGAGCAAAAACTTCATAAGCTAAGCATACAGCTGAAAAACATATTCATTAAGTCTTAGAACAAACCTTAGACCATTCAACAATCAAATTGCGTATATTCTCATAATGCTGAACAAAGCCTTACATATACTGATCAACAGACTGGACTGTGACATCCAAAGCTGTGAAGCTTACAGCGCTAGAGGCGTGTAGCTTCACATGCGCTAAGTGTGCGTTAGGCTGGATCGTTGCAGCTCATATCCTAAGCTAGACAGCTCATAAGCTGGTCCTTGCACTAAGCGCTAAACCTCATCACACACAGAAGTTCAGCGAATATATGGTCGCATTAGTATAGGCTGAAAGCTGTGTAAAGCTAATTCACAGCAGTACTCTCATCTTAGAAGCTGCACAGGAAGCTGTCCTTCCTAACGAGCAAGCGAGGAGAAGTAAATGCCCTTGAGATTCCACTTTCAAGGCAGCCATTAGTTAAAAAGCTCCACCACCTTTTGATCTTCTCTCTCTGGTTCTCCCTTTGCTGAAAAAAGAAGCGTCGGCAGCGACCTACAACCATTGTTTCTTCAGCTTGTATATTCCAGCTCACCCTCTCTACAGTTACTGGCTACGTAGACAACCAATATAGACTCCCGATACTCTTTCTCACTCTCTAACCCTCCCTCATCGCAAATGCATGGTATCTACATATGTTGTCAATCCACTCTATTTTGTAGATAGTAGCTTGGATGTCGTCACTCATCTCATATCACTCTGCAATCATTTATCTGCCAGCCGAGGTCAACATTTCTCATTATAATTAGCTCAACATAGCTCCGTCCCAATAATAACTAATCATTACCAATCACTTCCGTCTTTCTCAGATCTTCTTCTATCCCATCGAACAAAATGATCTACAATGAAAATTTCATACAAAGTACGGAAATATGGTAGTCCCCCGACAGCCAGCTGAGGTTGAGGTCTAAAGCCCTTGGGCTAGCACACGTCTGCGGTCAATCATCCTAAATTTCAAACACTTAGTAAGTACTGCTTCAGAGGGGTCAAATCAGGCGACGTCTGCCGATACCGTAGTACCACTGGTACTAACGGTACCTGTGCTAACACAATGACCTATTTTGTGGCGGCTAAAAAGTAACACAATGCAATAAAATTTGCTCTTGGCCCTTTATCAATCATATAGCGCATAAAACACGGACGAAAAATTAATGCGTTGTGCAAAAAAAAAAAAATAAGCTGGCAGAAAAAAAACCCATAAAAATTATCATAACACAGTGAGGCAATAGAGTCATGGAAAGAGCATGTGGCCCAAATTGGTAGAAACGTCACATCTATTGGACGTTCAAACGTTCAAAAAACAACTACTAAACACACTTAAAAAAAAACTGCCACTTATATCCGTAAGACTCATTGTTCCCGGTTTCGTAATCTCATTCTACCTTCCTTTTCTGCTCAGCGCACGTCTCATGCAGTCAATCTTCACGTTTTTAACTTCCTTGCGGCATTGTTCACTTTCCTGCAGCTCTAATCTCTTGACTCGCCGCTACTCTCTGCAGCTAGCTTGTATCTTCTCTTCTGCATTATCTGCAGCTAATTTCTTCTCTTCTCTCGATTTACTGGTGCCTGCCTCATATTTCTTTAGCCTCTAGGTCCTCAATCTTCAGCCTGTCTTGGAAGTCTCAGCCTGCAGCCTTGGCAAATGTATGTCTAACATACTTTTCAATTCTTTTTGTCTTTCTCACTGCACCTCTTCTTAACATTTATCTTTATCGGCCCTTGCTTAATTCTAATCTTCATTTACTTGACGTTCAACTCTATACTTTTGTCACATTCAGCAGTGACATAAGGGCAATCATATTTTGCCGTCCATTTCCTAACTTCTTTTGCAGTTCTTGCACAGCAGGGCAGATCGAAATTTTGGCACAATCGGCAGTTTCTTAACAGGATAAAAATGTATGCAATGTCTAACTAATACAATACAATCTGTAATTACTTAGTCGCAAGGACAATCTGGGTTTGGTAGACACAGGCAGCGTGAGAGCTCAACGATTATTTTATCTACTTTTCATCAGCACCCAAGATAGCCTTTTAGTGATTACTTATTATTCCCATATATATATCAATAATGGAGTAAAAGTTCAATATCCCGTGAACGAACCGTTAATAATACTGATTGTTAAAGTGGGATAATATAAATATTTATAGGGTACTTAGTGTCTAGGGCTGTCTTGAGATCAGCTTGCGAATTAGTATCTGTATCTAATTAGGGGTAAGTGTATTTTCAACGTAGCAGATAACGCTTACTTTGAGCTACCAAAGCATTATACACAATAGCCTCAAGTCAGAATTATTATTCTGGAAATATTGTGATGACATACGTTTTGAATGTCTAGAGGACTATGTCTATATGATGCACTGGCATAGTCAGCAACAACAACAAACATGACTAAGGAGTATACACAAATTAATTTATTCGCACCTCTCTCACTTTTACAAGCGACGTTGCGTGACACACTACACGCCTTACTACATATTATAACACTCTATAAATACTATCTTAAATGGAGTCACTGTACTGTGGTATTATAAATTTGGTCATTATTTATTTGTATTATTTTTATTACTTCATTAGAATATCAGTTAGTAACTGATATCCATGATACACAACCTGAACCAGAGGATATTGAGAGCGCAGTTTGGAATCACAATGCAATTATGTAAATCTACAAATTTACATATTGTATACATTAATTTACTAAATATATGAACTCCTTGTAGTTTAGTGGACACATTATTTTATTAATAATTATCCTATGGATGTGTAGAACAGTTGATAGTAGTACATACTTTCTGAGGTTTACATAACTGGTGTACAGGGTCACTTCAGCTATGTTGTTATTTGTCATCATGACTTCACAAGTGTTTGTTTAAATCTCTGCACCTCGGAAATAGTATGGGGAAAACGGTTCACAGTTTCTAATCATACCTTTAGGGCACAATCGTACTCTTTTCCACTTCCTGTAGTTTAACTTGAGAGCATGCGACATTTCTCAAGATGTTTAGAGGGGGACACATAATGAGAGTGAGAGGCTGCTATCTCGTGGTGCACAGAAGGCTTATCTTATGCCCGTGATCGGCAGGTCAGGAAAAGACTCCATTTCTGCTTGTATATCTTCACTTTGTGTTCTTCTGGAAGACACACCGTCACTCGGTACACCTATCTGGAACTGACAGGATCAAGTATGGCTAGTCGCACGCACTAACTAGATTCAGCAAAGCTTGCTTCGTTTACCGAATGTTCTATTACACGACAGGTGCTGCTAAACTCATCTAATAAGCTTTCACTAGGACCAAGGGCGAGTCCCCTGGACAAGCAAGAAGAGTTGATAGGACCAGTCGACTAATTCACGAACTAAATTTCACCTAATCTCACTTTCCAGACCTGAATCTGAACACAATCACATACCAAAAACACAGAGTTACAAAAGTGGCGGTAGGACCACTAATCTCTGCTATCTACTTCCATCATGAAAACAATTCCTTACACGCAGTCGATTAATCTCCTCCACTAATAGGTTACTAATCGAGCCGCCTCTGCATATAGCCTAGGCATTAGTTCACTTCTAGTCAACGTTAAGAGATATAGGTTAGTACCCCAGTGTCACTAGTATTGGCAACGGTTCCATGTGTCAGATTATTCACATCTTATATACATTCCAGTGCCGACAATTTTACTTTTGCTCAGACACTTTCTCGTTCAGGTTGCGATACTGTCACATATCCATTAGACTTTGCGATTCATGTATCGCTAACTGCAACTTGCCACAACATCAGTAATTACAGGACATAAATTATCATATTTTACATTCAAACTTTTTCAGTTAAGAAAATTTTGGGTAATTTTTGTAGTCTATATCACTATATTTCAAGCCCTTACGCACAATTCATAAGCGACAATTAATACACGACTAAATTTACGTATGACTGGCATACATGAGACTTACGATTTGAACGGACGAACAATCCGAACACCTGCCGTCGTCTGTACATCAGGCTTATTCTATTTATAGAAAACTCTATAAGCGCTGATTGCTCAACGCAACTGTTGCTTTAGAAAGTTTATTTAGAATAATTGTGATGCTGAAACTGACGCTTCTAAATTTGCCTATAATTGGCGGATTCATAAACCAAGGTCGTGGCCATGTTTAATCAGCAGCGCCTTCAAAAAGTAGCCTGCCTCTATCTACTGTTTCACCGCTTACGATCAACAAACAAGTTAGTAATTTGTATCCGTACTAATCGTGTTTGCGCCTTACAAATTTAGCTCTGCGGCTCCAATCAATAGGATTGAACATAGGGGGGAATCCGCTATTTCCCCGTAGGCGAAACTGGTGGTTTCAAAATCTGCTGCCACTCTGAGTCGACCTTGCTGATTTTGGTGTTGTCTGGACACAACCTCACTATTGATCTTTTTGGCTATAATTTGTTCTAATTCCTCTCAGACTATTTGCGTAACACTTAACATATTATTTGTCACAAGTCGCTAGAAGGAACCCACAATACTATACCTAATTTAAGGGAGAGCTAAGTGGCTTGCGTTCAACATATAATGCATTTTGCCGCTACAGATCAATTCTACACTCCGTTCACGTTCGGATCGATTGTGGTGTCTGGGTAGCTTGTCATTGTTTTCGAGACTTTGAAAACCCATGTTATAATATCGGCTCATGATTTCAGCTAATAAGCATTTTTCATGGGTATGTTTTTTAAAAGCCCTAACTCATCGTATGCGGTAGTGGTTTTTTTATTCACTGGTCTAATGCTGAAAAAAAGTTAGTGAGTGGCCTCATGCCTTTTCGCAGTGTTAGGGGTGGCATTTAATTGGTGTATCCGCGAGTACGCGTGTTTCGTGTTGCACTGTGCGTTCCGTGCTTTCATTCAGCGCCTCCCTTATAAATTGGGACTGGTGTGAGTGGATTGAATTTCTATCCTTGGGTACCGATACTGTCCATTATCGTTTACATCGTTAATCCTTAGTGTTATAAAAATGGACATGAAATGGGAATATTTAAATATAGACTCAGTCTTGTGTAATCTCAAGGGTTTTTACTTAGAGAATTGCATGGTACAACGTTGAGATATTCACAGTACAAGAAATGCGTGTAATGATGTGCAGTACAGGCTTACTATGCGAAACGGAATGAAAGCGTGGGTACACATATGAGCAGTCGACGAATGCATAAAAAATAGGGGGACATCTCGAGTATCGTACAGTTGTGGACAGGCACTGATCTTTTACGCATTTCTTCCTTTCCTTGTATTTGAATTTATGTTGTTAGGCTGTATACATTTACCTATGATTAATTTATATATATGTGTGGTGGATTATACATTTCTTCAACGTCAACCAGGGTATTAACAGCCAACATAGTAGACACGAAAAATTCAACAATAATCAACAAACAACAAACATTAAAAACATCTAAAGAGAAACCAATCTTTTTAAATTGTATACAAAAGGGGGTCATTTTGGCGCAGCTAGCCTGAGAGCGGAATGTGACTTCGCACCATCCTATGTACTTACGTAATCTGTTTGAAATTATAGCACAGTGCGTAGCACGCCTTAAATATCTTTCAATTCCTGGACGACTTCTTTTTCGAAGCCACTACCACCACTACAATCAAGAAAGCACACATATATGGCTCGCTTTTGTCTCCCATCTACTCATGATAGGACGAATAAGTAATATACTTTCGTTGTTTCCTGGTACTAATACGTCAAAAGTCAAAGGGCCACCCTATATGCTCGCGCATCTACAAATATGTGTTCTAGTCATATTCTAATTCACGGATTTGAACCTGTTTTTAATTGAATTTTTCGGACGGCATACTTCCCTTCCTGAGTTTTCTATATATCTGGTATCACTAGCGGATTGCATACAACATCAGGGCTCACAATCCATTTTTCTGCAACACCACATGAAAATTTCAGTATATATGGAGTCTGTAACAAGATCAGACACATCAACTTTTACTTCTGAAATCGGGAAGCGTTTAGTAAGGAGGAAAAACTTTCTATCGACCGGAAAACAATACGTGCTGATGGTACTCACGTGTCTGGCCCCCATAGCGGGCTGCATTGAATAGCATCATCACAGCCTTCCTCACCAGCAGTTTACTAGGTCCGGCCGCGGCTTGGTGTCACGGACCAAAATTGGTATCGATTCGCTCTAAAAGCCTAAACTGGGAAAAACGTTTTGAGAATCTAGGGGTATTCTGTTTCAGCTATTGTATCTGATAAATCTGACAGACCCCAAGACTCACATGGAATACTTTAGCTCTACAAAGTTGCACTGATCAAGAAAGATCCACAACTATTCAAACCCTTGAACTCAACTATTCTACTTTTTCTGAACATTTGGATCGAAGGAGCGAAGTCCAAGTTAACAATCCACTGGGTACCGCCCCACAATTGAAAGGCGACGCCGTTAATAAAGACTTGGCAGGCAAGTATTTACGCAGTGATCTTTCTAGACAGGCTGGAGGTCGTATTTCAGGTATTTCGGCAATCACACTCCTGGCAAAGTGGGCGCGTGTCTGTAATCGTCCATCGGGAGAAGTACCCCCACTCCACGTCGAACTGAAAATCCGAAGGGGACAGTCCCTGAGGACCTCATAAACTATCGTGTAACCATACAGGGAGAACGAAGTGTGTGTGCCGCTCGCACTGGCGGGAGGACACGTCATTTGTGTGTCAACAACATAACAGCATGTGGCCACCACTAGGAAACAGCGCAAGAAATCCGCGCAACACACCCTCAAACGCTAGGCCAAGGGCCCCCAGCAAAAGATGAGGGCGCGTAAACAACACCTCGTGGCCACAGCTTGAGCCCACGGGAATAGAAAGCAGTGTGTCCGTAGCAACAGGAGATACCGCAACCTGTCGTGCGCTGCGCGCGAAGCTACCGCACCACCGGGACAAATGACAGCTTTCCAGCTTCGTAGGACAAAGACAAGAAAAAGACGAACAAGGCCGGCATTCTTCCTGTCGCCCAGACAGCCCCCGACACACATGGAAAAATGAAAAAGAAAAAAAAGAAACAACCAAGAACACGTGCGGATACTAAGGGAAAAGAAACCACACTTCAGGCCAAAAACACGCAGCCGAACGCAAGAACACACACCTCCACTAAAACGTCACGATTACAGCACAAATAACCAACTATCCACCTCGAGCGCCAACTCAATGCCAAAGATCTGTAAACAGAAACACCATAGTCCCCCCGCAAGACCAGCCAAAACAAACAATCATCAAATAAAAACAGATTCCATACCACTCACTAGAACTGATGCATCCGACTTCAAATTCATAAAACAAGCGTCAGATGGAGTGACGAGAGGAACATTAGAAAACAACTCTACATATGTAAAATTAACCAATTCGCATAAAACGGGGTATGTTAGTTAGTTAAGAACCATTAGTTAACCTTATGTAATGTATAGATGGGCAAACTGTATATGTGGTTTTTAGTTTTTTCTAAATATGTGCAGGAAGATATGGTTATGTTTAAGTATAAAATATACAGTGGCGTCCCGTGCCATAAAACTACAGTCACACTCTATATACTTCACTAATACATAAACACAAACACAGACCAAGATTATATACTTCTACGACAAGAAAGCCAAGCATTGACACACGCAGACGGAACAGCGACTGGCATCACAGATACACCAAGGAACCTCAGATTAGGTACTAAATAGGACATTCTTGTTTTAGTCTTAGTCGCGCCATCAACAACACTGGTTTCAGGAACAGCGCTATCGCTAGACAGAACAAAAACATTCGGACAGGTGGTGAAATACTTAAGGAAAAACAGGACACTCCGAGGGGTAACATAGCCATTACAGTTCACTTAGTTATAAATAAGAACAACAACACATACCACGATATGTCTTTTACTATCATACACGGCCCTAATACTGTCCATGCAGCAAACTAGTACAGTCAATGATCAGCCTCAAATTTTTACGATAGCCTAGGATAAACATTACTAAACATTTAACTCACACACTTATAACCAGGGTGACAACAACTATTAATACTTAACGGCGTGAGCGATTTTAATTCGTGTGTAAAACAGATAAATGGGATCTGGAGGTTGGTGAGGGTTAAAGAGGGGGCCACAGATAAGTGAAAACCAACAGAGAAGACTACAGCACCAATTAGACATAAATCTACAAACCATAATATAGATATACCCATCAAGCCCCTCAACAGACTTATCCACATCCACCCAACTAAACATATCAGACATAGCATCATCATTCGCCGCAAAGGGCTCACAGACACCACACACGCATCACGCAAACAAAAATACACAACTCGAGGCTTACATAGATTAGACTAGAGATTTCATATACCATCAACACATCAAATAAAATTTCAGGCCAAACCTAGACACACTTACCAGAAAACTTTAAAGTTTTACAGACCCACAAAGCAATACTCACCTGCCATATAGTTCTAACTCAAGGCACAGCACAACATTCAAACGCTCTCCTCACTGTAGTTCAAATCAACACATCAACACACTTCCAAAGTAACAAAAACACAAAACATACACACGGAACATAAGACTCTAACATCATTCTTTACATATCACAACCTGATATGCCAAACAAGAACAAACATACAACAATCACTGGTAAATACTAAAAAAATACAATACGTAGAGCGAACGCATGTTAATGTCATCTGCTAGGATTCACTAAGGACAGGATAACAACTAACGAGAAAACTAGTAGAAGATGGCAATAAACAGCTTACAAAACCGAACTAGACCATGAAATAGTCACGAACCATTATCCTCTACATTAGGAAGGTGCCCAGGCTACAACACATACAAGCACCATGAGGTTTTCAGGGCTGCAACTACTACGGACGGACGAAAGCTGAACACACAATCACTGCCAAAGAATAACGCCCAGTAAACAATAACATAGGCAAATAGAAACAAAACATACAACCGCTGGGCAAACAATAAGGGCTCAATATAGTAGATCTAAGAAACGGGAATAAAAACCACACAGACAGAAACACAGAAACATAGTAACATCGGCCTTTTTGAAGATTACTACAGAAGTCGCTGGACACAGAACGAATAATCGTCCAGTCCAACGCATAACAAGTACGTACATTTTATGGCAACTTTACAAAAGCAACTATCAGATGACAAGACAAGCCAAGGTCCTGAGATACGGCGAGCTGACAAACTTACTAGACAGGTAACAGATCTCGCAAATCAACACTATGCAAAAAGACAAATTCATCAAGGGCCTGCCGGACGAGGCACTCTACACAGGCAAGCAATTTTATCAACTACTTTTTTTTCCCATCTTAGGCCCCTTATCTTCTTTTTCTTTTTCTTCAATTACAAGTGTAGCACAGAAACATTTCGAGAAAGCAAAAAGACTGCGCGCACCATAATCTTGAACATATGTCATACATCCCCCCCTACTCTCAAAATCTCCATACCCAATAACAGACAGTGGAATCTCAGAACAAAACACTCTTCCTTAAAAACATACAGACTCCAATATCTCTTTCTACAATATCGTAGACTAACAAAATTTTAAACCAAAAAGCGCTATACAAAACAAACTAACACCTTTCATGACTCACCTCTTTATACATTGAAGACGTTCAGCATTGTATAAGCGTTTCAATCACAGCAAACATTCTCTCCAAGCACAACTACACTTTCATCATCAAAGACTCTATACATTATCGCTGTACGCACACGAGATAGGATTGGTCCAGTTCGTGATCAATCTTATCTCTCAGATGATTAAGAGTTATGAAAAGCTTTTGATATTGAATAACGACACTCATTACCTTCACGAAAACACTTCTAGTACATTGCCAGACCATATGGTGGAAACTTTAGGAAGATGGATTGAGAATCCTTTACGCGCGAAGACCCGAAAGCACGATGGTGTTGGGTGAATCGAGTTTTACACTTTTTACCACACACTTTACCAGGCTAACTGCGAATCCGTCAGGCAAAGGGTGGTCCTCCCCTCATTTTATATTTCCTCCCTACTCTACTACGTTCTAGCACTCAGAAGCCCCATAGCCTGGAAAAAATTAGAATAGGATAGCGTCTATTAAGGGCACACATTTATACCAAGGGAAAGCTGCGATGCCAGAAGCTGATTGCATATGCAGACCGACACCAACCTCTCTATTCTCCTACCCCACATGCAACAGACAAATCTATTGGCAAACAATCTAAACCACATTCATTCAAACTTTTAGTAAAGGTAGCTGAGAGCTAAAGATCACAACTGTACAGAAAATCTACAAAAATGGGCATAGGCAAATGTGAAAAACAAAACACGATTTTTTACTTTCCATTTTGGGCTTGTACCCACAACAAAAAACATAAAATCTACGGCAGGCATCACTTTTCGCTCTCACTAGCCCAAGCCAGCACACACAAAGATAACAATGGCAGAACTTAGGCAACACAATGACATGACTATGCTACGATAGAATACAAATTCAAAACCAGCAACACATTTTTTGGACGAAAGCCAACTCGATTTGGGTAAAACACTTATGGTCATTCCCGAAAATTTAATTATGCGTAGCGCACAGTTTATTTTGACCCCCCTTATCCGAAACAGACTATTACAAACATAAACAAACAGATCAGATAGATTTATTTTTAGTCACACAATACTATCTACAGCATAAAACATAAGACACTCATACAATAAAAGAAGCAGTGAGTGATTGCACTCCAGGACATACAGACAAATATCCAAGCATTTTCAGAACCAAACACGTAGGAAATATCATCAAAACATCCAGAGCAAACACGTTAACGCGCTGGCACACTATTAACATGGGACTCCAGACTCACCAGACTGAGACCACTAACACGAACTCAATGCCGCACCATTTTTCGGCCCACTATACCATCTTTTTTTACAAGTCATGCATACAAGCCATGAAACCGAAGAGCATATCTACTACACGTGCAATACAGTCATACTTACGAGGAAAGCATTGCAAGATATGATCGCCTCACACACAGGACAATCCGTAGACTTTTACAAATCTATTTTCCTTAACACGCTACCAAGAACAACAAAAGACATTTATACAAAACTTCTCATGTTAGTATCTCAGTACAGATATTTGATTTGGAGTTTTAGGAATTTAGCAGTTTTCAAATACCGCCATTTTAATCCCCATATACTTTTACAGGTATTTTTGCAAAAAGCACTGTCCATTTCACCTGATTTTAATGTAGAGCGGAGCAACACTCCTCTACTTTCTCCGCCTTAGTAGAGTGACCTAGACGTTACAATACTCCCACTTTTACTTCTATCTTTCTTTCATACCAGGGCGTGCTTGCCTCTTGAAAGGCGACTCAGGGGTGTGCTCAACTATTACATCTTTAATTTGAGCTTGCACACGACTGAGAATAAAGCAGTCCGTAACACGTACCGACCTTCCTCCTACCCAGGACCTTCAGTAGTGTCTCTCCCGCCCCATTCCGCCCGTCTTCTGGATGCGTTTTCCAAAGCTATTCCTAAGCTGGGGTCTTTCATAGCTCTCAATTCTCCCCGCACCGCTTATTGTATTGCTGAAGTAAATTTAATTTGTGTATGCAAATGCATAAAATTTACTAGTGAATGCGTGCGAGTTTTCTGTTTTTCTGTATACCATGTACTTTTATTATAAATTATTTGGAAAATGTACATGTTTTTTTTTTAATTTTTTTTTTTTAATTGAGATGAGAACGAAACACTGGGAACGCATCCAATATGTAACACAAATTTTTCAGTACAAGTGCGTGTGTGTTAGAGTGGATGCAGGATTTCCGGGTTTCAACTGCGCTTTTGGGTGTATGCGTGTTTTCCATTTGTGTTTTTAAACGCTTAATTGTTTAGGAACGTATACAATCAATTTTCACATGAATATAAATATGATTTCAACTCAGGGGTTCCCCCCCCCCCTCCCCTATTTCACCTTGAAATTATTGCATTATGAATGGACACAATCTAATTTACATGAATGTACAAAAAATGTCTAACTTTGGTATTTACTTTCCTCACCTTGTACATACAGTTTACGAATGTATTTTATTGTATGTTGTAAAATGAACATGTTTTAGAATTTCAATGCGTATGCGTTAGGGAACATGATTACAAACTACCCCTTGTATCCTTATCGAAGTACCGGTGTGCCTAGCCGCTTTTATGACTGCCCATGGCTGTGTGCTCAACTTGTTAGTTGAAACTTGCCAAGCAGTAAAGCGTAACGCAGCAAACAATGGGCCATTATACCTTCAAGGGGGTTCTCATATCTCGCCAAGACAAAATTTCCAGTGGCCTTTGCACTGTCAGCCAGGCTGTCCACTGAAGTTATTTCAATGCAATCACCATTAGTCACCTGGTTCGACATGCCGAGGGGAAGCAGACCATATTTTCTTCTATGTATTTTTCAGTACATTAATACATTTACAACATACAACATTTGAAGTTTTATTCGAGACACTTTGAGAAATGCAGAATGAATAAAGATCAGTTAAACATTGGGAAAAAAGAAAAATGATGGGAAAAGGGACTTGAATCATGTAAACAAATAAGCCTAGTGTGTTTTGTGGTTTCGCATAGGGAAGCAAAGGAATGTTTCAAACCTCTATTTGTATGACATATGTACCAACCATGTCCATTCAATTTCCCCCCATTTTTGTTTTCGTTTTCTTCTCCTCACTTTTTCGGTAATAGACGAGGTACATGCCCAACAGTGTCAAAAAAAAAAAAAAGGGAAAATCTGTGCTTATCAATAAGGTATTACTAAAACTAAATTGAGATTTGACCTGATTCGTGTATGTATGTGTACAAAAGAAAGGGGTGAATGCACGTGAGTCATTACATAAATTGTATTTTTCTTATACTCCTTGTTGTAAAATGCAAAGTTTTGTAAAATGAAATTGAAAAGCAAATAAACTTCACTTAAAAAAAAAAACGAAACATTTTTTGACGGCGTAACTGCCTTACATAAATTTTTATACAAATAAGAATGTATGTCACTGAATGAATGAAAGGAGGATTGTTTTTCATCCAGTACAAAGCAAGGCGACCACGATTGAGGAAATAAAATGGAATCTGAAAGTGAAAGTCAGCGTTACTTTAGAAAGCGAAAGAAGGGTTTTAATTGTATCTTCACTGAAACATTTTAGTGGAAGTTTTGTCTATTCAGTTTTTCCCTCTTTATTTTCTCCCCCCTTCCCCGTTATCGCTATAAAAACGAGTGTGCATTATAATTTCAAGAACAAGGTAGTATGGTTCCTTTTTCCCCCGTCTCCCTTTAATCACTACTCTCATTACCAAAAAATGTACAATGTATAACCATTTTAAATGTGCAAGAAAGAGTTTTTTTGTAAATGAGTGGGTGCGAGGGAGTGAAAGTGTTTTTTTTTCCTCTTTCTTTATATACAACTGTTCATTGTGTAATTGTCTTTTCACTGAAATTTCTTTATGAAAATATGTAAAATGAACATGTTTTGTAAACTCAAATGGAATGCGAATAAAGATTGAAAAAAAAAGGAACACGAAACTATTTTTGACGGCGTAACTGCCTTACATAAATAAGAATGTATCTGTCTTGAAATAAAATAATACCGTAGTGAAAAAAAAAAAAAAAAAAAAAAAAATTTTTTGCCAGACCTTAGGTCTTTTATATTTGGACATGCGCCCTAATATAACCATGTGCCAGGCACAAAAGATCAGTATAGTGGCACTTATGTGTCATTAGATCTTTTGTGTGAAAACACAGAGGATCATTGGTGACACTTGTGTGTCATTGGGTCTTTTTGTGTTGGGACATGCGTTTGTGTTGGGCGTGTTCCAATGCGACTCATGCGAGTTAAATGCGATCTCATGCGAGGAAAAAATATGCGACCTCATGCGAGGGAAAAAACAATGACACTAAATACCCCAATTATAACCAAATTTTACGTTGAACAGGGTAGACCAAGATGGAACGAGAGGAGGCAATAACGGTCAGCTGTTAAGTGCCCGCTCTCCATCCATCGCCTCATCAAAACAAAAACAATCAAACAATCAACTGCCCTCGGCCATTTGGCTAAGATCAAAGTGTCTTAGCCAGGAACAAGTACCAGTACAGACATGGAAAACAACAAAACATCCTTACATACCATGACACCAGGAAAAATAATCCAGCGAGTAGCAAGACCGAAGACCCATGAGAAGACAACCAACGAGAGATCAACACAAGAAACTGCGATTCCAGACACCCTAGCCAAACCCGACCCAGCAGATCCAAGTCAGACAACCACTCTAACACAGGACTTGGAAGACAACACAAACTACACATCACCGACCAGATCAACTACCAGACTCGCAACAGACCTAGAAGACGGTGGAAATACTTGCTACAACAACCAAGAAAGACACTAAGACCAATTTGACAACGGTATGTAATACATCCCACAATGTCATTACAAACACATCCTTTTTATTCATTCCATATTAGATGTGTAAAATGTCAGACGAAATTTTGATAATTAGTGTAAATGTTAGTGGCCTTCGCTCAAAACTACTTCACATCATAACACTTATACATAAACACAAGCCAGACTTTATACTTTTGCAAGAAACAAACATACACACAGACGAACATGCATTACAAATCACATCCCAGTTAGGACTACGACACTCATGCTTTAGTTTAGCCATACACAAAACAGGTTCAGGAACAGCTATACTACAAACATCAGACAGATGGGAAATACTTAGGACAAACCGAGACAACGAGGGCAAGATAACCATCGCTCAAGTAGGAAACAACATACACACATACGCGGTAGTGAATATAGACGCTCCAGCAAACTACAACCACCAACCACAATTTTACGAAAATATAGACAATTTGCTTACTCAGTCATACAGAGGACATAATATTATATTAGGAGGCGATTTTAACTGCGTTTTGACAGATATGGACGTTGTTGGCGGAGTAGTTAGTACACAGATAAGGAAAGCAAACAGAAAAGACGCACACCAACTAGACATAATACAAACCATAATAGATACGCACAGCTTATTAGATGCCTACAGACACACACACCCCCACAGTATTGAAATAACGCATGCACACACCGCACACAACAGAGCTGCACGATTGGACAGAATCTATGTGCCGTCAACACACCACATAATTCAAGCAAAACACTTGCCAGAAGCTCTCAAGTTCACAGATCACAAAGAGTACTCGCAGCCATTAGCACTACACAAGCAAGCACGCATTCCAAACGTTCTCCACACTGGAAATTCAACAACACTTTGCTCCAAAACAAAACATACGTAGAGCACATGACCAAACTAATTCTTACATACACAAGCGACAAGCCAATAGAACATATTCAAGAACACTGGGAAACACTTAAAAGCACCATACGCGAACGAACACAGCTAATGTCATCCATCATACACAGACACCGCATACAACAAGAGACTTTGATAGAGAAAGCTATACAACTAACAAAACAAACAGACAAAAACTCTCCCTCCATTCTCATGCTACAATATGAACTAGAACAATACAAACACCACAGGTTCCAAGGAGTCCTATTACGGACAAAACTCGATACAATCACACAAGAGACTCCCAGCAAACAATACATGGCGGTAGAACAAAATATACAACGCTACAGGCAAATAGGCCAAATAGTGGATTTAGAAGGGACCACACAGACAGAAACACAACACATAGTGCAGGCTTTCGAAATTTACTATAGGAACCTGTACACAGAAGAAAATGTTCAACCATATATAAAAGATAGATTTATGCAATTCACAAAAAAAAATTATCTGACGCAAACAAACAAACACTGGACACTGAGCTGACACTAACAGACATAACACTCGCAGTAAATGCAATGCAAAAAGACAAATCACCAGGACCTGACGGACTTACGACAGAATTTTACCAACACTTCTTTCCTACCCTAGGGCCTCTTTTACTACAAGTATACAAAGAAGCCTGTGAGAATAAGGAACTCCCACCAAGCCTAAACATGTCTTAAATCACTCTAATACCAAAACCAAACTCCGACAAAACACTCCTTAAAAACTACAGACCAATATCACTCTTAAACGTAGATTATAAAATTTTAACAAAAGCTCTAACAAACAAACTAAAACCATTCATGGCGACCCTCATACACGAAGACCTGCAGTGTAGCGTCCAGCACATAAACATCCATCAACACACACATTTCATAAGAGACATAATCACCTACACACACCAGAAAGATTGTCAGTCTTCGGTTCTTTCCCTCGACCAAGAGAAAGCCTTTGACAGAATATCACACTCATACATCCACAAAACATTACTACATTGCAACATAGGTGAACACTTAGACAATGGATTAATATTCTGTATATGAAGCCCGAGAGCAAAGTGTTAGTAAATCATACATTAACTAACACCTTCAGGCTAACAAGATCTGTAAGGCAGGGATGCCCCCTCTCTCCTTTACTGTATGTTCTTGCACTAGAACCACTACTAGAGAACATCAGAAAAGACAGCTCTATCAAGGGCGCTTTCATACAAGGGAAAGGTGAACAAAAGTTGCTCACCTATGCAGACGACACCATCTTTTTCCCACCAAACAAAAAGTCTATAGAAATTATCCTGAACACATTCACAGACTTTAGCAAAGGTAGCGGAGCAAAAGTAAATGTTCAAAAATCCACAATAATGGGCATAGGCAAATGGAAGAACAAAGCAGACTTTCCCTTTGGACTAACACCAACAAACAACATCAAAATATATGGTATAACCTTTCCCTCACACCCAAATCGCACACACAGAGACACATGGAAAAATCTAACATCCAAAATACGAGACATGCTGCACAGATACAAATACAAAACCACAACGATTTTTGGACGAAGTTTAATTGTAAATACATACATTTTCCCTAAGCTACTTTACATTGCCACAGTTTTCTACCCCCCCCCCCCCCCCCCCCCCCCCCCCCGGATTTAAACAAGCAGGTCAGAGCATTCGTTTTTGGGCGCACTTTTTACAGCATTAAACACAAGACACTAATACAAGAAAAGAAACACAGAGGGACTGCCCTTCAAGACATAGAAACAAAGATCCAGGCACTCAGAATTAAACACACAGGCAGCATCATCAAACACCCAGAACGACACACACTAGCTTATTATTACATGGGACTCAGACTTTTCAAATTGAGACCACTGAACAATGCAATCCCCCATCACTTCGGCCCTACGCCCTCATTTTATTAGACATGCATACAAGCCATCCAAGGACATGAACAATTAATTCACCAGAAAACAAATGCAATATATAAACATTTAGTTAAACTCCAAGCACCACCTTTACATCTAAGGATTAAAAGAGGACAGAAATATGCTATAAAAAATTACACCAAAACCTTCACTAACTTGCACAACCCAAAAATCACTGCTAAAGCAAGAGAGGTTACTTTTAGACTAATATACAGCATGACACCCACAACAAAACGAGCAGCACACAGATCCAACCAAATAACAAAATGTCAGCTATGTAGGAAAAGCATCCAAGAAACAGAAGATCATTTGTTTTTTGAATGCAGTATAATCACACCTACAAAGAAACTACTGCAGAAAATCATGGATTTACAAACATCACAAAAATCAGATTTATACAAAGCAATCTCCGTAAACATAATTCCAAAAGCAGCATATAACACACACACATTGATCTTGGTTATTTTATCAGAATTTCGGAATCAGATTTGGTGTTTTCGGAATCTTTCCATGTTTAATCATCGTATTTTCAATGCTGGTTTATTTCTGCACATTTTTCGTCAGAAAGTTTTATCAATAGCCCCTGAGATGGTACCTCTTCTTTAAAGAGGCAGCCTTGATTCGTAAAATGACTCTTTCCCCAACGGCCCTCCCTCCGTCTCACTACTATCTCATTCTCTGTCCATTCTAACATTTTGTAAGTCCGCTTTCTGCTTTCTATACCCCCTCCCTTCCCCAGTCCCCCCCTTTAAATTCAGGAGGAAAAAAAGGAAAAAATAATAAAAAAGGTGCAGTTGAAATGTGCTTGTAATTGTGTGTATTGTAAGCGTGTGTGCCCGAGTGTGTAATAAATGTATATTTATATTTATAATGGAATGTTCAATATGTCTTTTCTCCCATCTATGCAAATGTGAATTAAAGCTTGTTGTAAGCGGTCCACACAGTGGACTACTAACCAATAACTATCCCACTAAGAAGTGGTCTCATCTTTTCGGATCCCATTATTTCCGTAGTTGTGGCGACCAAGGCTCTTTCTTTTATCACAGGGGACGTCCTTTCAGATTAAATTTCACGGCCCAGCACGATTTTATTTTAGCCAAGCTGGACTGAGGTTTTGCCTAATTTATGATGCGGAATCGGATACCTGCTTTCAGCGGAAGTAAATTTAAGTACCCTTTATTTTGACTATTTTCCATCAAGAAGGAAATCTTTCGCGACGGACTCTAAATCTAGGTCTTTGACACCCAAGGTCTTTTTCTTTCTTTCTTTCTTTTCCTCTTCCTTCTCCTTTTAATCAACACTATTATTACCAAAACGTAAAATGTGTAACCTGGGAGTACTAGAAAGAGTGTAAATGAGTGTGTGCAAGGTGTGAAAGTAATTTTATATTTATATTTTTACAGCTGCACAGTTTATTTTCATTGTTATGCTTATGTTCAAACTATTATTGTCAAAGTTTCCATGCATATGTCTTAAGGAAAAAGAAAAAAAAAAAAGCTTGGATAAACAAGCACAGTCGCTTGAAAAGATGGTCAGACAGATTATACAATAACATATTGTCGCTGACCGTCAAATTACCTGGCGTAACTTAACACGTCTTTGTGAAGCGTTTATGTGACACCATAAGAGACACCATAAGATAAGAATTACTCCCGTAGCAAATACTGCCACATGGGAGAGGCGTGTTAGAGACTTTCCCCATGTATGTTCAGCATAAAGAGTAAGATGTGTGAAGGGAAAAAATGGAATGCCAAATAAAAGCGATCGGAGAGAAAAATGAAGGAAAGGAAATGATACTGCTGTAGAGCTGGAGGTGTGAGAGATCACAAAAAGGACAGGGACAGACACTCCGTCACAAATATATATACATAGTAAATGAATACTATGATTACAACAATAACAAATGTGCAATGTATATTTAGAGTACAAGAAAGGAAATTTTAAGTCTCAATGTTTATTGTGTTCCACGCCTCTGTGGAACACGAAACTATTTTTGACGGCGTAACTGCCTTACGTAAATTTTTATATAAATAAAAAAAAGAATGTATCTGTCACCGAATGAATGAAAGGAGCAGTGGCGGCTTTCTTTAATGTGCTGTTGAGCTGCAGCACTCCCTATAAAAAAAAGGACTGCATACTGTCTCTTCTAACGTAATCCGGACAGACCAAAAATTTGAGGTTACACCGAAAGGGTTGAATAACTTGAATACAAGAAAAAAAAATTATCTAAGACCGTATCGTGGAGTGCTGCGAACGATTACAGTTCAAGTGACCTTGACCTCCTATAAGCGAATGCTTGTTATACACAGCTGCGTTTGGGTTGAATTTATTTAACTCTTTGACTCCGGAACAACGCTCTGAGCGTGGTTTTTAGACTATCACGAATGAAAATTACGGCACAGGGTGAAAAATAATTGCGGAGTCAAAGAGTTAACAAGTGCTGCAACGAAAGACAGCTCCAAGTGCAATGAACTGTAATTAAATGGAAGTTACAATGAAAATTTTAAACACGAGAAATAGCAGCATAAATGTCTGTGAAACCTGGTTTGAAACTCGGGAAACTGCTTCGACTGACAAGGATTACTCCTAGCTGCAGTAAACTTTTAAAATAACTTTTCAGATGTTCTTGACAGATTTTAGATGAGATAAGACACTAATCATTTGTGTCTGGGTTGATATTTTACATGGTGGTCATAATTTGTGAGTGTTATGTACCGTATAGTATTTTAAATGAATGAACAGTGCAGCACCCCCAATGACAATCCCCTGGAACCGCCACTGGAAAGGAGGATTGTTTTTTATCCAGTACAAAGCAAGGCGCCCACGATTGAGGAAATAAAATGGAATCGGAAAGTGAAAGTCAGCGTTACTTTAGAAAGCAAAACGGGAAAGAAGGGTTTTAATTGTATCTTCACTTAAACATTTTAGTGGAAGTTTATTCTATTCAGTTTTTCCCTCCTTATTTCTCTCCCCCCCCCCCCCCTCCTCACCGTTATCACTATAAAAACGAGAGTGCATTATAATTTCAAGAACAAGGTAGTATGGTTCCTTTATCCCTTCCCCCCCTCCCCCCCCCCCTCCCTTTAATCACTGCTCTCATTACCAAAAAATGTACAATGTATAACCTTTTTAAATGTGTAAGAAAGAGTGTTTTGTAAATGAGTGGGTGCGAGGAAGTGAAAGTTTTTATTTTGTTATTTTTAAAATTTTTTTTATATATACGAGGTATATTGGCTAACTGTTCATTGTGTAATTGTCTTTTCACTGAAATTTCTTTATGAAAATATGTAAAATGAACATGTTTTTGTAAACTCCAATGGAATGCGAATAAAGATTGAAAAAAAAAAATTTTTTTAAATCGGTCATTTAAACCGATCAATAAATATGTAGAATGGTCAGCCAAAAAAAAAAAAAAAAAAAAAGTCTTAGCCAGGGCCGGGATCACACAAAATTTACACATACAACTCAATAAAGTCAATAGACCTCACTTTCAGCCCTAGAAGGGGTATTTTAAAAAAATGCGCCCTAATATAACCGACTAGGTTGAACGGGACGCGCCTCGCCAAAACGAGGCAAAAGTTTTACACACACACAAAAAAAAATCAAACAATCCATCGACTGTCTCGTATGGAAATTCGCTAGAAAATTGGCAGTTGGTCTTTGTGACGGCATTGCATCCCATGCTTTGCAGTAGTGATCCAACAGTGGCCCAAAACTCAAGAATACAAGTATCTATTATAAGTTTCAACGGAGTCTATCTTTACACAAGATTACACTTGGCAGAAATGTAGACAGAAGAGTAGTAAAGCTTCTATCACATGGGAGTCTTCACAAGATATTCAGATAAGCGAAAACAATGCTGGCTGTTGTGAGCACGTTAATTCTGTAATCTGCCGACACCTTTTATGAAGAATTTAGCCATGGTTTATTCTAGCTCGTTAAGCCCCCACCGCTGAGTTAATCAGTGGAATTATTATTATAATGTATAGCTCTGTTTAGAGTTTGTGTTTAGTACCTTTGACTGAGACAAACATGTAATACATTTAAAAGGATTGAATCGAAGTTAAATTTGTAACATTACAAATAGCAACATTTAATAATCACTTTAAGTTTTAAGTTGGAAAATAATTTGAATATTTATGAAAAGGATTTCATCACTTGAATGGGATTTCACTGAATAAAGGAGGTCACTTTTGGCAGCGGATATTTTCACTTAGCTGCCAATGGTAGTTTCTTCTCCTGCTGGTTTAGTTCCTTTCACTCTGCTCGCGCTCGTCTCTGGTCAAATTTCAGGCGCCGCACGTTCCCAGAACGTCAAGGAATAACGGCCAAGTTCGTTCTGCGTCTGTCTATAAAACCCTCTTATGATGGCGCCTCTTACAACGTCAGTCCACTTCTACCTTCACTTGGTTCCAGAGATAGTACTTTCTTCTGGTACCACCAATAACTGGTAATAGAAATAGAAACGAAACGCTCTTCTGAGTATGGCGTTTTCCGACACAGTTATGTGCCCCCTTCTTCTATTCTACCATCTCATGTCAGAATTTACCCTCGATGAGAATTAAATTCCCTCGGGATAAAACTTCCTTTACATTTAAACTGAATAGCTTTAGCTTTACATTACATTTAAAGGAAAAGGTTAAACGTACAGATATAATATGTTTTACATTTACATCTCCACCGTTTGAAAAGTGTTCACAATATAAACTCATTTATGTTTCATTTATATTTACACTTACCGTAAAATCTCACGTATAATACGCACAATTTTTACTCATTTTTGCCCGCTAAAACTCGGGTGCGTATTATACGCGAGTACTAAAAAATAAGTCATTTTCGATTTCGAAAGTAACCTACATTGGAAAGTCTGTCAAGGTTTTGTCACAATTTAACAGTGAAAATGGCGCGAAATTGAATGTGCCCTGTGTTTTCTTATGTGTCAGACATTGTTGCAAAACACATTTCGCACTCTTGGTCTTCAATCCGTTTTGATATTAAGCTTGGTTGTGAAGTTTGTCATTTTATTATTTTGAGCCCTAAAAATGAATTAGAGAAAATGTTATACTGCTGCAAAAAAGCTCTTAGTGGTAAAATATGCAGAATCTAACGGCAATCGGGCAGCAAGTCGACATTTTTGCATTACCGAGTGTAACATTCGATTATGGTGAAAAAACAAAGAGGTGCTGCAAGTGTTGCCTAATAAGAAAAAGGCTAATCGTGGGTCACCACCAGATCTTCCAGACCTAGAAAAAACATTATTGGAGTGGGTAGTGGATAGAAGGCAACAAGGCATCGGTGTTTCATGCATTGAAATACGACTTAAAGCTCTAAAACTTACAAAATGTCGTACAGGCACAACAACATTTAAAGCGTCATATGGATGGGTAGTTCGTTTTATGAAGCAACATGGTCTTTCAGTCCAAAGTACCTAAAATGTAGGTGTTGCGTACCTATTTCTGTTTGTTATTATACTTTCAGTTTTTTAACAAATGTTTCATAAAATAAAATCTTGAAAAATTATGGTGCGTATTATACACGAATTTCCATTTTACTAGAAAATGTTTGGCTAAATCAAGCATGCGTATTATACACGAGTGCGTATTATACGCGAGATTTTACGGTATATTTGAAACTTCTATTAATTTAAAATGAATATTTTCACATAGACATTTTCACTAGTTTAAAGCTTGAAAACTTACATTAATCTTAAAGTGAATATGTTTATAGGGACATTTACACTGCTTTGAAAATGTAAGTATTATTCTTAGAATGTACATCATTTCTTTTCCATCTTTCCCTCCCTGCTCCATAGGGAACCTGGAACTACTTTAGGCTTTTAGTTTTCTTTACGAAACTATCAATAAAGCAATCACCAGCCCATGCAGTGGTGGTTCATGAATCATCATTCTAGATACTGAGGTTGCTAGCCTCAATGACTTTGACATCCAATAGCACTTTTCACACATTAAACCTCACATGATAATATATGCATATACATATGTTAGTTCACATGTTAGTAATAAAACATAGAATGAAAATGCACTGCTTACGCCAATCTTGGCTACAGACGTTTTTGCTCAGAGGAATAAAAGAGACGAATAGTTCTCTTACACGGGTCTGGGATGTCTTTAATTTTGACCATAGATTCTCCCTCTGACTCCGTGGTTCTTCAGTTTCCTAGTCCCTGGGTTCCTTATTAAAATATAGACAGTTCCTGTGCTTTATTAGTATTATCTGGATCTCCAATAAAAGGTCCGGTTAACAAAAAGGAATTATGAATCTAGTCTTCACTCTGGTGAGGTCTGATGTTGTCTTGGCGAGCGTGAAATTCACAGTGAAATAAAACTGCGAAATGGTCAGGCTATATTCCGATTTTCCAAAGCGTTGTTGTTATGAATCTAATCAGAAAGATCCAATCATTTCAAATCATAAGTAAATAAATTTGTAAATTTGTAAGTTTGTAAATAAATGTGAACTGTTATTTGTAAAACTGATTCAATACCGTTTTATTAGTTTATAAACTTACATTTCAAATCATGCAGATAGGGTGTGATATTTCAAAATAGTCCCACGTGAAATAAGGTGCGTGCCTGCAAAGGTCACGTAGTACCATATATGGACATCTGATGCCTTGCATACACTCTCACAAACACATTTGTAGACTCATAATATCTAAAATGTAATAAATCCATGATTACTTTTAACCAAGTGACCGGAAGCGATTATATCATACTTGTCTGCCCACAGGTGTCACACAGACAGTAATCTCGTTATCTATCGTATGAGTACGCAAACTCCGTGTCTTATCGGTGATTAAACCGAGAGCGCTGGCCGATGTGCATGTTAATCTGCCGCGCCTATAACCAACAAATCTGGGTAGCGCCCAGCAAATGTGATATTTAGCAACTACAGGGTGATTTTATAAAATCAAATATCTGCTACTTAACAGCAAAATAGAGAAAGAAAGAAAGAAAGAAAAGTGCGATAATTGATAGCACATAATAAAATCAGTACCACACATGTACCGATACTGCCAGAGAGAACCAAAGATCGTTAAGAGGTCGTCCATTTCGTCACAGTCTTGACAAACGTCACAAGGTTAACAAACTTGAGGCTGGGAGAAAGCAGAGACCTAGCCGCAGAAAGGGGGCGGCAACGAAGCATGCCAAGTTTGTAAGAGATCTTGTTCGTGAGATTGCTGGATTCTCTCCATATGAAAGAAGATGCCAGGAGTTACTGAAAATCCAGAAAGACAAACGTGCACTTAATTCTTGTGGCGGGCGGTGGAATTGTCTGCCCTTAGTATTGCTAGGTCGGTCGGGTTTCTCGTCATTCTGACCTGTCTACCTTCTGTCCATCAAAATTCTCCGCCCACTTTTCTGTAAACGTTGTCTCTAACAGCGATATTTCTGTCATCTTGTCTGTCAATCAGCACTATAGACCTTCTGCATGCATATCTCCTGGCACGCGCATGGCGGTATGTGATCAAACAATCCTTTTTTATCGGTCCCCAAAGGAAACTTAATACTTCCTGGGTCTCCTTTAATTCTCCGTTCCTTTTAACAGGAGAGGGCTTTGATCGTGGCCAAAAGTCACCACTCACGAATGCCAGCGCCGTGCTCACGTTGCGTCATCCCTTCGTTGTCTTAAGAACGCAGGAAACGCTGCAGTTAGCGTACGTGGATTTCTGTTTAATCGGGGGATCAGAAACTCTAGCGTCTTGTTACGTGCTAGTATGCTGTTTCATCTCGAACGGTCCGCGAAAGCGAGCCAAAATATCTGGCATCATCTGGTAGTACTTAAGTGACTGTCCCAATAACTCTCTATCAGTCAGGCTCTCGGATTTTCTAGCATGCGTGAATATTCTCCTTCCTGTTGATAGCAGTTGTGAATTAAGTCCGCATGGAGATTATTCCGTGGAACTTGTAAGAGCGAAATAATTGTTTTAGAGTTATCTGGAGTGGTAGCGTAGCAGATTTTATGCAGATATAATCTACCCAGGGGTACCTATTCTATTGCTTAAAATAATTAACGAACAGTAACTCTTTCGTAAGACTGCAAGATTTAACGTAACGCGCCACCAGTTTTTAACTCAGCTTAAAATGTAACAGACGGATAGCTAGATAATCTGTTATAACTAGAAGACAGATAGAGAGATAATGTGTACTGACAAGAAAACGGGAGACATAAAATGTAACTGACAGAAGGAAGATGTACATATTGCATTTTTGATTATTGTTTTCCTCGAGGTTTATCAATTATAATCCTGAGTTAAGTTTTAACTATCCTAGTATTATTTAATTTTATTTCCCTTGTACATTTCGATTACGCCTGTCGATTCTGTAGCACGACTGTGTTGTGAGGTGAATGTCTGACCTCGCTTAGCGAGGCTGTCCGTGTGTGTGTTACGCCGACCGCCCCCCATCTGCTCGCTAGCTAAGCGCGAGAGAGGAATTTGCCCAAGGCGGGTGGGGACACGGCGCGAGTTTATTGAAGTCCATTTGTATGCTTTTTCGTGGAAGGAAAGAGAGGGTGGATGTTTGTACGTCTGTTAGCTTCGATCGTTCTGGTCCAACAAAACCATGTAAATGTTTTTGAATGTCTTTATTTTCCCAGACCCTGATCAGAAAAACAGAGAGCGGACTGTGTTGCTATCTACGGGCTCAACCAGAGTCTACGGAGATTTATTAGGCACAACGTTTCTGCACATGGGTGCACGGCCTCTAGCATTTTACTAGGCCCCATTTTGCTTTACTGACAAATTAACTGCCAAATTGCTACCGCTGGCGGCCATTTCGTAGATTACATTACGGCCGCGCAGCGCATACAGCCTCGTCCACGAGCTGTTATAACTTGCCATTCATACATACAGGCAATATTGGTGTAACCCATTACCACCCGGGTTGGAGATAATACAACCACATAACCCAGAAAGAACCATCTAGTGCCAGCCTCTGAAAGTTCTCACTTGAACTTACCTCTAGATCAGCGCATTCGGATAATATTCGTGTGCTGGAATTAAGCTTATTTTCCCGTTCACCAACTTTTGTTCACTCGGAGTTACTGCAATAGTCGCACGGTGGAAGTTACATGTTACTATTTCCCCCTGGAGCTTACCTTCTGGCAAAAGTGGATTACTAAGTCCAGCCGGACAGTGTTGACTCACATAAAGTTCTTGTCAGTTTTGGATTTACCACCTACTAAGGCAAACACGGTCGTCTAATTGTATTGGACTGGGGACCCCTGTCCAGGTGAAAGCAAGACTGAATTAGAACGTTTTGGTTTTAAGTGCGGGAGTGGTTCGAGAGAACGTAGGTGTGTCCGTGTGAGCGTAGGAAGGAAGTAGAGTGAGGTGGCCAGTGTTTTTTTTTTCTCTTGGGGATATTTTTATTTTGGCGGTTCATTTTCTTTGCTGTGTATCCTTCCGACATTGTTTATTTTGATGGTACACGGGGTTTACAGTGGGGGGGTTTTTTTTTTTTTGTGTTCTCATTTTTCCACATGGGATGTTGTGCAGTATTTTTATGGTTAATAAAAACCAGAAAAATTATTATTGTGCTGGTCAGAACGACTTCCCTTTAAATGTCATGTTGGTGTAGTAACTGTAGTGTCCCTTACTGAGTATTAGATTAAAGTCTTTTACAAACATTGGAGGGCGGGGCAAGATTGTCTTATTAAAAGTTAGTCACCAGGTAGGCTGAAGGAGTAGCACCACTACCCTCCAGAGACGTTTCTTCTCCCAACTTTGCACCCGTGATCCTATTTTCTACCCATTCACACTTTCCCTTTAATAGTCTGTCTGACCTCAGACAGAATCTATCGTCCTATTTATATCTACCTGTGACAATTCTGTAAAAAGAGGTTGGGTACTAATATCAGAGGCAAGAAGAAGAGAGAAGAAATGCAAGTGTTGCTGCAGAAGACCAGGAAGGCACAACAAGCCAGAGAGCACCAGAAGTAGATTTTTTGAGAGATAGCGTCATGAACTTCTTATGTGATCCATGGAGATTTAATTCGCCTTTTTACGGGAATTATTTAGTAGGCGCATGCTTATTAAAATACTATAAAATATCATTGTCCAATATGCGATGGCGTCGTCAGGATCAGGAAGTTGGAAAACGTTGGCGAGAGGTGCAGTTCGCAAATCATTCAAAAATAATTCACGGTTGAAATATTTTAGACTTCTATATTAAATGCAAATGTGTTTATTTTTTGGAGATTTGTACCCATTGTTTGCCCAAGTGCAACATATGGGATAGTGGTCACTCATAGCAATAGTAGGGATGGAGCATTCTATAATGTTTTCTGGACAGATTACGTAGATGTGATCTATCAATGTATGATGTTTTTGTTACTTTGATAGGTTTGTTGACTATTTGTTTTATGTTATATACGATGCTATGATGTTGGTTCATATTTGGTTTGGCTTATGCATATCGATATTGAAATCACCAAGAAGAATAATTTCATTAACTGTAGTAATAACTTTATCCATCAGGTTCGTGAAATCTTCAAACCATTTTGTTCCTACACTGGGATTTCGATAAAGATATCCGATTACAATGGGTCTTTTCTTTTGTGGCTTTACCTCTAACCATATGCATTCTATATCTGTAGTCTCTAGTTCGTTTCTGCGGCGATAACTGAAAGAAGTAGAAAGAGAGAGTGAAGGAGATAGTGAGAGAGAGAGATACAGAGAGAGATAGCAAGAGGGAGAGATAATGAGAGAGAGAGAAAGCGAGAGGGAGAGATAGCGAAAGAGAGTGATAGCGAAAGAGATCACGAGAGAGTTAGCGAGAGAAAGAGATAGCGTGAGAGAGAGAGCGCGAGAGAGATAGCGAGAGAGAGAGATGGCGAGAGATATTGCGAGAGAGATAGCGAGAGGGAGATAGTGAAAGAGAGATATAGCGAGAGGGAGAGCAAGAGGAGGAGCGATAAGGAGAGATAGCGAGAGAGATATCGAGAGATAGATAACTAGAGAGATAGTGACACAGAGAGCGAGAGAGAGATAGCGAGAAAGAGATAGCGAGATAGATAGCGAGACAGATAGCGAGAGAGATAGCGAGCGAGAGATAGCGAAACAGAGATAGCGAGAGAGAGATAGCGAGAAAGAGACAGCGAGACAGCGAGAGAGAGAGAGAGATAACCATCATCATCATTATCTTGTTTCTTCCTTATGGAGCCACCCCTCAACACCTTTTCAGCTAATCCCCAGGCAGGAAGTCTGAATCAAGCAATGACATGCGCCCGAGAGCGAGGTTTTTCTGTAGCTATTTCTTTTACGTGATGAGGTTGCTAAGTCCCGTGCACAACCTCATTTTCGCTGCCTCGTAGGGGCATATCTGATTGAGCAGAAATCTTATTCTGTCTGTGTCACACTAAGAAAACCGCAGAAAAAATGGATGTCAAGAGGAGAGATTAAGCGAAAGAGAAAAATACCAGCTTGACTTACTGACAAGAAGAAAATAACAGCGTTTGTGGTAAATACTAACGATCGAGATATGCTGAAAGATATCATGACGACACAACATGGCACACGATGATGATAAAAGGTAAAGGTAGGTAAAGGATCCCGTTTACACGCCCATTGAGGCATATTGGGAATACGGTGTTAGGCCCACATTTTCTTGACCATCAGCACACTAGGGGTGATGTGGTCAGGATGATGATAAGCACCTTTTTTGGTTTGCTGGAAAGTGTAAAGAAAATAACATGTGTCTCTCTTCAACCAACACACTGAACGACATCGCTCTCGACACATCCTATATTCCTGTCACCAGGAGCACGACGGCGCAAGGTATAACGAGGAATGTCCCGGGTCTTAGAATTCATCGATCTTGGTGTCACAATATTGATTTCATATCTCAATATCATGCCTCCCATAATTCCCCTCACTTTCACTCTTTCTCGATTTCTCCAGCCTCTTTTCTCCGTGGGGAGTGAGGACTTTATCTGGCAGTTCTGGTACATGACTGCACGCAGACATCGGACGTCAAAACGCATCAGGCGTTCTTCTGTCTTGACTTCCATACACACCCATCTCTAAAATAAAAAAAAAAGAGATGAGTAGGCGAAGAAGAAAAAGGAGGATATTCCAAGAACATGTTTGTCTCCATGGACAAATAATTACCCCCTAGACAGCGATCTTAGTATCTGGGTGTTTGACCACACACATATAGGACTGTTTCTCTTTCCACAGCATCATAGAGGGGGACAGAGTTTTGTTATTGAAGGATGGCTAAAGACTGGATTCGTCTGAATTTATCCCTGTCAGACTGTGAATGTATTAACTCTGAATCTATTACTTCCAGATCTTGAGTGTATTAAGTCTGAATCTATTACTTCCAGATCTTGAGTGTATAAACTCTGAATCTATCACTTCAAGCTGTTGAGAGTATAAACTCTGAGTCCATCACTTCCAGATCTTGAGTGTATTAACTCTGAATCTATCACTTCCAGGTCTTGAGTGTATTAACTCTGAATCTATTACTTCCAGATCTTGAGTGTATTAAATCTTAATCTTCTGAGATATTGATCATCAAGATTTGTGACGAGCAGATGTAATTTTGAGAAGATAATGTTATTCAAGAGTGGTTAGAGCGCTGGCCTGTCCGCGACAAAGGTACCGGGTTCAAAACACAGTGGTGCAACGCCACTCCAGTCTACCCAGCTGTAAATGGGTACCTGGTTATGCTCTTAAGTTAGGGAAGGCAAAGTCAGCGAGGAAGGGAACTGGCCCCACACCACCTCTCGAAGCTAGAATTAGTATAGTGAAGTATCTAACGCTTCACGCTCCTACGGCAGTATTTTATATAGGAATAATTGTACCATTTGTCGCTGCTAATCAAGACATACATCCATACAGACAGCCGCACATACATCCATACAGACAAACAGCCGCACATACATCCATACAGACAAACAGCCGCACATACATTCAAATACACAAACAACCACACAATCATTCATATCCTACAGACAAACAACCACACATACATCCATACACACGAATAATCACATAATAATCCATAAAGTCTAACACTCACACAGACATCCATGAGCACAAACAGCCGCACATACATCCATACAGACAAACAGCCGCACATACATTCAAATACACAAACAACCACACAATCATTCATATCCTACAGACAAACAACCACACATACATCCATACACACGAATAATAACATAATAATCCATAAAGTCTAACACTCACACAGACATCCATGAGCACAAACAGCCTCACATACACCCTTACATACGAACATTCATACATACACAAAAGCACATACAGATAGAAAACCACACATAAATCCAAACAAAAAACAACCACACATACATCCATAAACACAAACAACCACAAATACATCCGTACACGCCCTCAGTCTCACATACTTCCATACATATCCACGGTCGCACAGACATCCGTACACACAGTCGCATTTACATCCATACATACACTCAATCCTACATACATCCATACATACACTCAGTCGCACATACATCCATACATACACTCAATCGCACATACATCCATATATACACTCTGTCGCACATACATCCACATACACAAACAACCACACATACATCCATACACACAACCACATATACATTTATACACACAAACAACCACACATACATCCACATACAAACAACCACAAATACATCCATAGACCCTAACAACCACACATACATCTATAGACACATACAACCATACACACATCCATTCACACAAACAATATTACATGCACATTTACACAGGCTAAGCAGTGTTCACTGTTAATACTGTGTGTTTGTCTTCTAGTTATGGTGTCTTACTGTGTTGTTTAAGCTGAGGAAGGTATTTTTACTAAAAATTCCTTTAACTGTATGTAGCACAGCATTTTCTCTAGTTAACCCAAGGTTTCTGGTTTACTGTCTGCTTTGGTAACGAACGTTCAATCCAAGGTTTCCTGTTTACTGTCGACTATGGTTAACCCAAGGTCTCCGGTTTACTATCTGCTATTGTAGCGAACGTTTAATCCAAGGTTTCTGATTTACTGTCTGCTTAGGTCAACCAAAGGTTTCCGGTTTACTATCTGCTATGATTAACCAAAGGTTCCTGGTTTACTATCTGCTATGGTCTGCTTTGGTCAACCCAATGCTTCTGCTTTACTGTTAACTATGGTCAACCCAAAGTTTCAGGTTTACTGTCTGCTTTGGTCAACCCAGGGTTTCTGGTTTACTGTCTGCTTTAGTCAACCCAGGGTTTCTGGTTTACTGTCTGCCATGGTTAACCCAAGGCTTCTGGTTTACTGTCTGCTTTGGTCGACCCAAAGTTTCTGGTTTACTGTCTGCCATGGTTAACCCAAGGTTTCTCGTTTACTGTCTGCTATGATTAATCAAAGGTTTCTGGTCTGCTGTGGTAAACCCAAGGTTTTTGGTTTACTGTCTGCTGTGGTAAACCCAAGGTTTCCGGTTTACTTTCTGCTTTGGTCAACCCAATGTTTCTGCTTTACAATCTGCTATGGTCAACCCAGGGTTTCTAGTTTACTGTCTGCTTGGTAAACCAAAGATTTTCGGTTTACTTTCTGCTATGGTAAGCCCAAGGTTTCTAGTTTATTTTCTGCTGTGGTAAATCCAAGGTTTTCGGTTTACTATCTGCTTTGGCCAATCCAAGGTTTCCGGTTTACTGCCTGCTGTGGTAAACCATTTTTGGTTTACTGTCTGCTGTGGTAAAGAACATTTAACACAAGGTTTTCGGTTTACTGTCTCCTGTGATAAACTCAAGGTTTCTGGTTAACTGTCTGCTGTGGTAAAGAACGTTTAACCCAAGGTTTCTTGTTTACTGTCTGCTATGGTCAACCCAAGGTTTCCAGTTTACTGTCTGCTTTGGTCAACTCAATGTTTCTGGTTTACTGTCTGCTTTGGTCAACTCAATGTTTCTGTTTTACTGTCTGCTTTGGTCAACTCAATGTTTCTGTTTTACTGTCTGCTTTGGTCAACTCAATGTTTCTGGTTTACTGTCTGCTTTGGTCAACTCAATGTTTCTGGTTTACTGTCTGCTTTGGTCAACCCAATGTTTCTGTTTTACTGTCTGCTTTGGTCAACTCAATGTTTCTGGTTTACTGTCTACTTTGGTCAACCCAATGTTTCTGTTTTACTGTCTTCTTTGGTCAACTCAAGGTTTCTGGTTTACTGTCTGCTTTGGTCAACTCACTGTTTTTGGTTTTCTGTTTGCTTTTATCAATCCAAGGTTTATGGTTTACTGTCTTCTTTGGTCAACTCAGTGTTTCTGGTTTACTTTCTGCTTTGGTCAATCCTAGGTTTCTGTGACAAAACGGGGCGGCCCCTATCGATCTGTTTCTCTCCGGCAGTATCGGTACATTTGTAATACTGATTTGTATTAGGTGCGGTCAATTATCGCACTTTTCTTTCTTTCTTCGTTATGTTTCTGCTAAGAAGCAGATATTTGAATTTATCTAATCATTCGATACTCCGCTCTGTGATGTCACCTGTTTGTTACCCGGTCATCCTAGCTTGCGGTGAGCAGCTGAGATAAGATAGTCGCCGGCGTGTTTAGATTGAACCGCTGATAAGACGACTCGTTTGGTAACCCAGATAGGCAGACAAGGAGTGTTTGCGTACTCATGCGACAGATAACGAGATTACTGTCTGTGTGACACATGTGGGCAGACAAGTGTGACATAATCGCTTCCGGACCGACTTGTTATGATAACATTGCTTTCTAATAAAGTAATAAGCATTACAGCTTACAGGTGTTGTCATGTGAGTTCCCCGATCTGTCTGTAAGTTTGTACACAAGTGCATCGTACATCATATTACCAACTTGGGAGAGGTGACCTCTGCCTTACATTCAAAATTATCCGATGTCGGAATATTTTTGAAATCATCACACCCTATCCGCATGATTTGAAATGATTGGATCTTTCTGATTAGATTCATAACAACAATGCTTGGGAAGATAGGAATATAGTCTGACCATTTTCGCAGTTTTATTTCACTGTGAATTTTACGCTCGCCAAGACAACATCAGACCTCGCCAGAGTAAAGATTAGGTTCATAATTCCTTTTTTTAACCGGACCTTTTATTGGAGAACCAAATAAGATTTACAAAGCACATGAAATCTCTACATTTTAATAAGGAACACCGGGACTAGGAAAGTGAAGAAACACACGGAGTCAGAGAGGGAATCTATTGTCAAATTAAAGACACCCCAGACGCGTGTAAGAGACCGACTCGTCTCTTTTATTCATCTGAGCAACAAGTCTGTAGCCAGGATTGGCGTAAGTTGTGATTTACATTTCATATTTTATTACTAACATGTGAACTAACATATATATGTATATATTACTATGTAAAGTTTAATGTGTGAAACTCGCTATCGGATGTTAAAGTCATTTGAGGCTGACAACCTAAGAGTATAGAATGATGATTCATGAACCACCACTGCACGGGCTGGTGATTGTTTTTTTTGGTAGTTTCGTAAAGAGAACTAAAAGCATAAAGTAGTTCCATGTTCCCTATGGAGCAGGGAGGGAAAGATGAAAGAAATGATGTACATTCTAAGTATAATAGTTACATTTTTAAAGCAGTCTGAATGTCCCTATAAACATATTCACTTCAAAATTAATGTAAGTTTTCAAGCTTAAGATAGTGTAAATGTCTATGTGAAAATATTCATTTTAAAGTAACGGAAGTTTCAGACTTTTCAATCAGTGTAAAACATAAATGAAAACATATTCAATTTATATTGTGAACACTTTTCAATCAGTGGAGATGTATATGTAAACAGACTCTTTCTGTATTATTAACCTTTTCATTTGAATATAAAGTAACTATGAAAGCTATTCTATTTAAATGTAAAGAAAGTTTTATCCCGAGGGATTACATTTAATTTTCATCGAGGGTAAAGTCTGAGTAATTTGGATGGTGGTATAGGAAGATAGGAACCCATAACTATGGGGTGGAAAACGCCATACTCAGAAGATCGCTTCGTTCTATTCTTTACCATAGTTATTGGTGGTACCAGCAGAAAGTGCTATCTCTGCAACAAGAAGGGAACCGTGGCCTAAGCTTTTAGACGAAGGACGCACGTGGTAGACTCTCCTTGACGTTTCTGGGAAACGAGCTATCGCCGACAACCTTAATCAGAGACGAGCGCGAGCACAGTGAAAAGAACCAACCCATAAGAAGGAGCAGAACCGTCATTGGCAGCTAAGTTCAAATCTATGCTGCCACTTGAACTTCTTGTAATATCTCACACTCCATAAAGACTGTGATGATAACGTTTTTTGGTCCATAACTATTCAAATTATTTTCCAACTGTTAAAACCTAAAGTGATTATTAAATTTTGTTATTTGTAATGTTACAAATTTAACTTCCATTTAATCCTTTTAAAGTTACTGCATGTTTGTCTCAGTCAAATTACTACACATACTCTAAACAGAGCTATACTAGAATAATAGTATTCCACTGAGTAAATCAGGGGTGGGGGCTTAAACGAGCTGAAAGTAATAAGTGCTTAAATCCTTCACAAAAGTTGTCGGCAGATTACAGAATTAGCGTGCTCAGCAACAGCCAGCATTGTTTTCGCTTATCTGAATATCTTGCGAAGACTCCCATGTGATAGAAGCATTACTACGATCTACATTTCTGCCAAGAGTAATCTTGTGTAAAGATAGACTCCATTGAAGCCCATATTAGATACTCTTGAGTTGTGGCCACTGTTGGACCACTACTGCAAAGCAGGGGAGGTAATACCGTCACAGTTTCCAGTGTACTGTCTGCTTTGGTCATCCTAAAGTTTCCGGTTTACTGCCTTCTTTAGTCAACCCAAGGTTTCTGATTTACTGCCTTCTAATGTTTCTGGTTTGCTGTTTGCTATGTAAACCGAAGGTTTCTAGTTTACAGTGTGTTACAGTCAGCCAAAGTTTATTAACTTATTCATGCAAACTATAAATGCATCTTTATTATTGTCCAATCATAAATGCTGCATTTGGTTAAAAGAGGTCCAGCTTTCTTTATGAAGTGGTATGACCAGTTCCCTTCCTCACTGCCGTTTGCCGTCCGTAACGCAATAGCTGAGTCTGACATCCGTGTACATCTGAGTAGGCTGGCGCGTGACGTTACCAGGTGTCGATTCCGGAACACGATAACTTCGGCGCCAGAGGAACGTACTCTAACCGCTTAGCCAATCGGGAGCTTGCAACATTTGAGCTTTTCGTAACTCAGTAATGAAATAATCGACAAATAAGAGAAGACTCTAGGCAGAAATATGTCTCCGACTATATAAGGAAAAGACGATGGTCATATATCGGTCATGTCCTAGGAATGCAAAACAACAGAATACCACTATAGGCGCTCACTTGGGTTCCTGAGGGTAAGAGGAAAAAAGGAAGACCAAAAGAAACACGCAGAAGAACAATAATAAGAGAAGGAAGAACGTTGGGCCTAAATAATGTGCAAGAGCTAAGAGGAGTGGCGTCACAACGAACAAACTGGAGAGCACTGGTTTCTGCCTTATGCGCCGTGTTTAGTGCTTAAAGAATTTATTATTATTATTATTAATGAAATAATAGAAGGCAGAGTTGAAGGCAAACGTGCAAGAGGAAGACAGCGCTAGATGTGGGAATATAAAATCAATGAATGACAGGAAAGAGTCTATCAGAGTGCACAATCAAGACAAGAGACAATTGACGGAAATTCATTGCAGCCGACCTTCGATGCAAAGATGGTACCCAATGATAACTCAATGCTCGCATTTCTAATTTTCAAGAGTCATCGGAAATGTTCAGGCAGTTCCAATGACTAGTTACCAACCGAACTACTCAAGCTTTGAAGGACAAAGAACAACATGTCTTTAATTAATAATAAATGAATTAAGTTATCGGTGGTGGGGACGTCGCAATTCAAAACGGTATTTTAAATAGCGGCTAAAATAAATGCTGTAACTTGAATTCTACACGTTCCACAATGGTACTATTTCAGAAGTGCAAGTGCGTACACGCATGGTTAAAAAGCCAGTTCGGAGGCTTGGGCATGGGAGCCGGTTACCTCATACTGAAAAACTTGAACAAACAACATGGAGTGAAAAATTAGATGATGATGCTTATGAGAAATGCGGAAGATACTAAATATATTTTATGTTAGCTTTAAATACTGCTTCATCAGGCTTTCGTCTGCTTTACCCGTACCAGCTATGCACAATGCTACAATATACATATGTGGAAGTGAACCTCCGTCTGTGAGGCTGATTACACCCTCATTGACTTTCGACATCATCCACACACTTCCAGGGATTTCCCCTGTGGTGAAATATATTGAGAACGCACCATTGCACACTACGCCTGGAGAAGTCACTTGAGCCCCAGATGCGATTCTTTGGCATTGACCTGGTTGACTGCATGCATGAGGATCTTATTATGGACCTAATTGAAAGGCAGGGGGAGCTGAGAAGTGGCTCTGTGCAGGACGTGACAATTCCTTGGGAGAGCCCAGAACCAGAGCACAGTATTTTAGCTCTGCATAGTTGGAGAGCCCCTTGGATGGCGGGGAATGCACAGTATGCCATGCGCTTCTTACTCTTAGCTTGGGGCCAGATGTGATGATCCCTTAAATGTAAGCCAAGCTGGAGAAACTGAAGCTCATGACTTCAACTCAGCACGTTTCGGAATGGCAGATGCCACAGAAAAAGCCTAGATCGACAGTGTAGATAATACAAATTAGTCTTTAACTTGGTATTGACTGCAAAAGAGCGAGAAGCTCAGCAGCCTTAGTTAAACAACAACAACAACAACCCGTAAGAGCCAACGAATATGATGTTATACATGAGGATTTTGACCTCACCATATAAAACAGATTGTTTCAGAAGCCACTTTTACAAGTGCAAAGGTCAACTAAAGAAAACAAGTCAATTCTGCCATCCAAGACAGTAGATGGTCCTCTAGCAAGGAGGGTCAAGACGGAAACCAGAGACAGCCTAAAGGAGTCTTGGTAGCCGACTCACCTTTTTTCTTCTAGAAAAATCTTAAGAATTGGCAACTGGAATGTTTGTACTTTAAATGAACAAGCTCCACAATGGCATAATTCTAGAGGACTAAGTGCGTACAAGAAATATTTGGTAGTAGTTGTTAATATGTCTAGGACACATATTAAATTTTGCACTACAGTGTCAGTTCGCATAAAGCAGTATTTAATCATTCCTGGTTCCAGAAAAAAAAAACACTGACAATATTTAACTTCCCGGTAATGAGTGCATCGTTGCATTCACGCGCAAGGTTTGTGAGGATTGACATAAACGATCAGTGTGCAGTCAAACTTAATGTGGGCCTACAGAAAGGGGCATTCGTGACCATCTGTGGTGAAGTGGGATGTTATAGATATTTATAGGGGACTTAGTGTACTGACTGAGATCAGCTGTGAAGGTATCTATATCTATTAAAAGTAGTGTATTATAGATAACCTTACTTGCTACCACATATCTCTTATCTCAGTCAGAATTATTCTGGAATAGTGTGATGCTACGTTATGTGTCTAGGGTATGAGTATGGTGAAGTGTAAGTCACAACAACAGACAGATAAACAATTTAATTTAATCCACTACTCTTAACAACACTGTGACACTCACATACATATAACACTCTATGAGAATAGCTTAAAGAAGTCACTCGTAACGGTTCAAATAACAATATGTATTCATTACTAGCATGAATGAATATGTGTCCTGATTCAACTACAAGGGAACCAGGAATCACAATCAATTTAAATTACAAGTTATGTACAGAATGTATTTAATATGAATATTGTAGTGACATATATTATTACAAATGTTCTATGTGTGTCAGTTTTGTAGTAGTAAAATGAGGTAATACTGGTTTTGTTTTGTTCAAGCTCTGTTGGTATTTGTCATCATGACTTCAATAGTTTGTCTTTAGGGACCATTATTGTAGATGTTCACAAGATAAGCTCGCTGACTGACCAAATCTGATACTTGTCATAGGGTGCTCGGATACGGGCTGGTCATCCTCTATCGGGAGGAGATGTAGCGATAGGTCCTGCATCTGGACACTAGTATAGAGTTACAAAATTAAAGATATTCCTCACATAACAACTCTACACGTCATGATTGAAGTTCCAAAACTGCATAAACCATAACCGGATACCTACTCTCGATTTCAGCACTTTCGCTGTATATATCTCAATACAATAGACATATCACCCTACCACAATTATCCCTATTCAATTCAATCCAAAGATTCCAACTTCCTTCGGTTAGATTCCTCTTCCCTCCCCTTTCCCTCATCTTCTCACCCATCCTCTTCCCACCAAACAAACCTAATACACTCAATGTCCAAACATATATCCCTAAAAGGATCCCCTGTTACCCCAATATCCCTATCACCCCCCTATTCATATAGACTTCCCCTTTCTAGAGAAGCATTCCTCATATCCTCCTCCCCATTTTACATAGTTCCTCCCTTCACCAATTTACCAACTAAACCAAAAAACATTGATGTTCCTAAATTTGAGGCCTCAATAAAACCCACCAACCAATTTTCCTATTCACCTCTTAAATAACATTACCAAACCATTAAAATACATATTACCATTAAACAATTCTTGTATCAATGGTATTTCCCATTCATGTTTGGATTTATTTTACTCTCTAATGATTCTGTACTAAATCAAAATTGTGTAAATCTATTTAGACCTCAACCTTGTATTGGCAACACATTTCCATGCGCAGTTCTTTCAATCTACTTGTCTCAATTACCCAATCATCCAGGTATCACCACAAATCTAATGTCACTTATGAGCCCACCACCTTCAAATGCCATCTATATCACGTTTCAAATCCCACTTTCCGCTTAACATGGCTGTATCAATGTGCTGGAGTCATTTAAACCCGACCATACTCCATCAACATTCCTACTCATCTGGACAAACCCCTTATTTTTACACTCTTTTATATATTACTGCAATCAGAATTTCTACAATTCGTTCATTTTTTCCTCGTTTTTTTCTTTCATTCTACTGTCCAAGGTTTCCAAGCTTCTACACTAGTCAAACTCCCAAACATTCTACACTTAAACACCCAACTCCTAAACCCCCCAACATTCCGTTCTGATACACTTCAGCCTCCCCACTTCTACACCCAAACCCCAGTAACATTTAAATCCATACCCCCTTCCGACATCAAACCCCCCAACATTCCGCTAAACTCAATTACTTCTTCCCAGAACAACTCCTCCAGATAGATATACTTAATCCCAATACCTAAAACAAAAACCCATCTCCTTCTTCATCCAATCTATACCTTTCAAGCACACGCTACAAATACCTTACACACCATCAATCGAACCAAATTCTACAACCTCCAAATCCCAGGGATCTACATTCTTCACTTTCATACAAAACAACATAATTATAACAATCTTCCCATAACTCTTTTATCCACTAAAATCAACTAACACTCACAAACTTATCTCCCTACAAACATCTACTGGTTTTAATACAACTACAACTCATACCGTTTACCAAATCCACAACTCACACATAAACACAATCCGTTCTGCCATTAGGTTAAACCCCTCCAGGGGGCCAAAAATCACCTTCAAAAATGCCAACAAGATGCTGAAAAACATACTTCCTCTACCTCTCTAATACCATCCACCTAAATTAATTCCCGCTAAACAATACCTAAATTTGAATAAACATACCCCCACTATAATGCTATACTACTACAAAATCCTCTACAAACATCAAACCCAACCACTGTCCAAGCACAAGTTAAATATTTCCTGAACAATTAATCGATTCTCTGTACAATTCAAACCCATAATTTTCCATCACCTACACCATCATCCCTTACATCATCCCCTAAATAAATCCCAAACACATACACACACTTTGGTCGGTCTTATTCCCAAAGCATTACTTTACCCCTTTTTGTCTTACACATTCTTTTACCTCAGTGTAATCACTACACAACCTGATTAATCCCGATTTACGTGGTTATACCCTAACTTCTTTCACTCCCTTACTACCTAAATAATAACCCAATCACATAACATAATTTCAACAACAATACATAGGTAATATCTATACAACAAAGTACCCATTCCCCTCTACATACGCGACCATTGATGTTCTGTTAAATGATTCTTTCTTGGATATATTTAGATAGAAAACTCATAATTGGTATGGGAACTAATTACACATTTATTTGTGATTGTTTACCACAAATAACCCACCCGATGATCAACCACTCTTTTATTAACAATTGAACGATGTATAACCCCCATTTCACTAACCGTACATACAACCACCCCCCAATGGTTTGACCCCCCAACATGAGTCTTACCGCCAAATCACCCCTATTTCTTAACAACACACCCCCCATACAAAACTCCCCCTCCTGCAATTCCCATATTTCAACCTAATCTCCCTCATGGTAAGATAAACTTCTCCCCAAACCGTCCCCCCATCCGACAATCCCTACAGGTTCAACCCTAATTAACATTCAGATAAAAAATTTATTTACCACCCCAATAGGCATTGGGTACAAAAACTACTACCACATTATATCTGTCTGTACCAGAGTAAATCAACAACAGCATCCAACCCCAATGTCCACCCCATTTCATTCATAGATTTAAATTTGGTTGTTATCTATCAATCCTGGGGAGTGAATTGGAACTAAATGGTAGCAACCCACCCAATTGTGAATTCTCAATGTGCCTGGTTCACAAGCATATCAACCATACTGGGGTTAATTATGTCCCCCCACACCTCACAACCCCTTTACTTATCTAAAAACTAATTATCCATTAACACCAAATATTCAACCCCAAAATTGGACCTCCCCATTCATTCCACCAACACAAACAAGCCTAGCAAGAACACCCCAAAACTACCCCCAATAAACTTACCAATTCTCCAAGAAACACCCCCCCCAAACCTCCAACTTCACACCTCACTGACTGTGAAAGGGGTTGGTGAAATAATCTCTTTGGAACTTTCCAGCAATCTAGGGGTATATAAAACAGCGTGATATCCCCCTCTTACCAATCCTTCCAATTCTCTCTCCTAGTGGACCTAGCCCCTATATGCAAGGTTCCCCAACCATTACCACAACAACAAGAAATTAATTTCCCTTTTTATGGGTCTTTTCTAACCCATCACCCCAACCTACGTTCCCCCCCCCACCAGAGTTTTGCCTTTCCGTACTCGTCTCTCCCCCCCCCCACCAATCCTCGGTTTCAACCAGTACCTGTAAACGTCCACCCCATTCCCCTCCCCTCTCCCCCCCCTCCCCAGGTTCCCCCTCCTTTAGCCTCATTTAACGAAACTTATTAAAAAATTTTATTAAAATTTGTAGAAATTCCACATCTTAAATAAATATGTAAAATTAGAAAGTATTCAACATGGGTTTATATTTAACCGGGAATTTTTTTGAAGGCCACCCTTCCATAAACCCCCAACGTCATTTTCAAACCCCACCAAATCCCATATGCCTCCTCTCTAATCCCATAACACTCCAATATTCCCTTACACAGAGTCTACCCCCCACCCTAACCAATACACCCCCTCAGAACCCAAACACCAAAACCTCACCCACCACCTGGCTAAATGTACCCCCCACATCTCAATTGTTTATCTCACTCCATTAGCGCAACAAGGTCAAACCCAAACAACTACCACAGTCACCAGTCCTACCCATTATCACCATAAATGATAACATCAAAACATCCGGTGCAGCGACTCCAGTGTCTCCCTATTTGATTCTTAGTGTACCCCCATCTCACCACCCAACCCCCCTAACTCATTGTCGAACTGACTTCATCATAAACAAACAACACCATCTAACCCAAGAACACACCAAGGACCCAATCCTAAAACTAAACCTTGCCCCCCCACTACCCAACCATATTTATCTAAAGTCTAGACTCAGGCCACCTGATCTTTCTCACTTATGGACAGCCAATTTCGGGTCCTTGAAAGTTTCCTTCGCACCGACGGCATTTAAATATTAGTTTCTTAGCTGGAACCCCCCTCTTTTGCCCAACAACCCGTTCTGACACGTATCCACCCTCCCCCCTAGAACAACCCCAAAGACTGTATTGAAAGATACTGACACGACCAACCACTCCCAGGGCATTCTCAACCCTTGAAAGAATATAACGCAGAACCGAGTAACTTAACCAATCAATCTTCTTTTTGGAGTTTACTACAAAACTTTACACGTACAAGTTGTAAAAAATCTAGTAACTAAATATCCACTGAAACTCCTGTTCAATATTCTACCAATGACTCCCAATGCGGCAACAAAAATGTTGGCTAATCTCAAAATTGTATTACGTGGTAATCCTGATCCCAGGTAGTCTGCAAACTCAACAACCCATCCCCCAACATAATTTTATCGCCCATCCCATATTACATATGTATAAATTTGATTACAGTCCTTAGGGCACCATTGTGCGTACCTATTTCCGATATAATAACTGAGTATACATCAGCGATTGTCAAAGTCAGGACCCGGCCGCTAATAATAAGTCTCCTCACAGCGAAAGAATAGACCCTCGCCTAATGCGTCCGCGCAGACCCTACAGGAATCCCACACCTCCCTATTTCCTTAAAGGAAAGCTAGCTATATTGGCTCGTATGCCTGCGTACACTGAACTTGCAATTAACCCCTCTACCCTCCGTTGTATCTAAATCCCGAACCGTCTCCTGACCACTCTCAGACAGATGACCTCTCCTTGCTCACTTAACGTAAGCCAAAAACTATTCTCCACTGAATTCGAAAGTTTCAATCACTACCTCATCTATCATTTAGTATTTTTTAATGAGCAAGTCTAGTTTATCCCCTGTCTAATAGGTTCTGTAACAACTGCACGTTAAATCCCTCAACAATATAAATCACGTCTCGATAACATTCAAATCTAACCCTACCAGTCTTGCCTCTCAGTCAGGTACAAAAACAACTCATACCTCCCTCTCATAATCCCTCTGTAATTATTATAACATAACTAAGACATCAAAACCAACTAACCTCCTAGGGTCCTAAAACAATTCTTACCCAGGGTCATACTGTGAACCTGCCCCTTGAAAGAATTATAAGCCGAAGTTTAAAAGCAATCACAACGCTCAGTCCGACCGTCTCAAGAATTAATACATAGCTGTAAAAAAGACTTAACCCTCAAGATACTTCTGTCATTGCTAACAATTGTAGATGACGTCCGCTCAAGAATGTAATAAATACCTCCACTCCTATGTCTTCGTTCGGTGAGCAGCTACCAATGTTCAACATAACATTGACAAGGTAAGCCCATAGACTTAAACACTTCTCTGTTAAAATCCTAAAGATTATCCTTCTTGCCCCTTCGACTATTTGGACCAATCAATATTCCTCACATCTCTCGTTCTTATCACTCTAACTCAAACCCAGACTTTGCCAATAATCGACGATACCCGTTGTGTCAACCAGGAATGTGTACTAACCCAAAAGAGCAAGTCAGTATAGCTCCCATTGGTGCACTGACTCTCCTAAATCGTAAAACGCCAAAGGGCCTCAGCTCTTGTTACCTAGTCCCCTCGCCAGTACGAAGCTGAATGCACTGAGTTTGCAACTGCCCTCAATATCTCAGAGGAATTTCTCCACCGCTTTATTTTGAGTCCATCTCCTCAAGATCTTCTCCCCCTTCACCTACGTATAATCCTCCCATCTTCCGTAGTCCCCATCTGATCTTCCTTTCCTTTCGTTTCTTGGTAACGGCATCGTATAATAAGTGATCGTTTAAACCCCTATAGAACTGGTGTCCTTAGCCTCTCTCCACTGCTACATCAAAATCTCAAATCAACGCCACTCAATTCTCCTTTTCCGTCGAATTATTTCTCCTACAATTACTAGCCCGAACACGTTTTCAATTGTAAGCTCAAGGGGGGTTAATAATACAGCACACCTATATTTTTAAATCGTACAATATTACCCATATATACTATGAAAACCCAAATTAAATTTAATACACACCCATTATACATATCCAACCACAACTCACTCAGCTAGCCCCTAAGGAACGTGGCGCTATTAAGTCGATTAAAACGAGTCACCTACACAGTGTAACCCCCACTACTATACATGTTACAAAAATCCCTCAGTTCGTCATACGTGTTAGCCCAACACAATCACTAGCCTCAATTTGTCTACGGGACTCTGATTCCCATCCACTTGCCCATCCAGACTCAGACCTCAGACCCCCCGCCATCCCCATCAGTCAACAAAGTCCCCTCAAGGCACCAACCACCCACAAGCAACCCGGCAAAGCCCCTGTGGTGGTTATTATTTCGGTTGCGTCCCATAATCCATAGGTTGCAATTATAGCATTTCATTCGTTGTTTCTAAATCACGGTACATGAGTGCTGAGGTCTAGAGCACTGGGCGGTAAGTAAAACTTGATAGGAATAAAACAGCACTGAAAAAGCACCAGGGTTGTGGTACATATTATGGCAGACAAATATTTACTAAAAGCAAAACCTAGAGGTAGACCTGAACACAAATTCGAATTATAAACTTGAGCACTTTACCAACCAAGTAGTAATAACCATTATGTTATATGCATTGAAGTAGCGTTGTTACAAAAATTTGAAGCTATTCATCTTACCTATTAAATTATATCGGGCAGTGGAATATTAGCAAATTTGTAGTACAGCTGAGACACACCACGCAACAACCGAAAACACTAGTAAAGCCAGAGATTACCGATGTGAGTGTGTGAGAGGGTGGAGCATCGTCAACCTTTAGTTAGTCCAATATAATACCAACAAATAAGCAATTATACTCTGAGGATAATCTTTTATCGAGGCTGCTTTCCTATTTATCTACACCTTATTTCTTTATTCCTTTACTAAGTTTCTGATTATTTCTTTTCTTGAGGTATTCCGAAGTGATTTCTCATCACAAACAGCACGGATTGGCGGGGCGCCTTTTGCTTATTAAAAAAATTTTAAAAAAAAATAAAAAAATTGGGGGGCGGGCGCAATCACAGTCACACTCACCCGGATGGGCGGGCCTTGGGGGCGGTTATTAAAAAATCTTTTAAAAAAATAAGATAAAAAAAAATAAAAAATCCGCTTCTTCCCTCCCCAGATTTTTGTTTTTTTTCTTATTTTTTTTTTTTTCCCAGGGAAAAAGATATAAATTTTAAAGAATGATAGTCAAATGCTAAAAAAATTAAATGGAGAATATATATGAGCAATTATGAGAGACCAGAAAAAAGCAAAGAGAGAAAAGAAACGCAATTCACGGAGGGGTAACCTAAGTGTTCTCACAAGTCATAGCCTGTTGCTAAAAACGAAAAGGTTAAGTGTGTTCAGTTATGTGCCAACTTAAATTAAATGCCGCTTCCATATAGATAAAAAAGTATTGAGATTTCCTTCTTTTTCTTTCTCTGGGAACTTTTCTTTATAAATTATTGCCTGCCCATATTACTTACTTGCAAGGACAAATTCCTTTTTTCGCTAGTTGAGTATTATTGAATTTTCCAGCTTCATCGGTAATATTCCAAACTTTCTGCTGATGCGAGCAAAATCGCCACTGGGCTTAATTCCCGAATTCCCTCCTAACCAATGATAATCTGATTTCTGTAGTAAAGATTGCAAAAGAGCACCTAGCCCAATATTACAAATACTTGCATCCGTCCTTACCTATATGCGCAACTTACTATCGAATGACTTATTAAGTCAGGTAAGGATTCAAAATGGGTTTACTGTTGTGAGAGCTTTTTCCTTTCAATTCTTGTGGGGGGGTAGGTCATTTCACATTGTGGTGTCCATGTAAAATGCAGATCTGGAATGTCCTTCACGCCTACCAGTTCAATTCCGGTTAACAGCGGTGCACATATGGAATTAAAGTTTTTGATATACTTCTCGGTAGTTTGTTATACAGGGATTATTCAGAGGATCCAATAATTTTCTCATCATTCTAGAGAAGACACTAGGCGCATTCTTCAATCCAAATGGCAATCTATTAAACTCATAGTGTCCTTCTGAGGTACTAAAAGCTAGGTATGGTCTCTAACCTCTGGCAAACAGCTGATTTGTATCCGGCAATGGATCCACCTGTCCTTCTGTAATAGCATTCAGTCTCCTGTAATCTATACAGAGTCTATGTTCTCCAGAGGGCTTCCTTAAAAGTACAACACCGGAACTATACGAAGACTCACTGTGCGAAATAATTCCTTCCTTCAACAGATAGTCTATCTCTTCCTTCAAAGCTTTTTCCTTAGCAAACGGAATCGAATATGGTTTCATACAGACAGGTGTGGAGTCTATTAGTTTCATATCATATTCCAATAGGTTTGTATGCCCTGGTCGGTCTGTTAACACCTCTGCATGATTATTTAGAACCTGTTGCACTCTCTCTTTCTGAGTTTTCGTTAAATGTGTACTGATTTTCACCTGTGCTGCTGTCTCACAGGGGTGTAATGGATATTCAAATGATGAAAGTGGTTCCTTTTTCATCTCCATGGCGATGGACAAGGTCAACAAGTGTGTCTCTTCCTGATGTTCTCTTTCCAAATATTTCTTCAGGAGATTCACATGATAGATTTTTTCTTTCCCCTTCTTATCTATCTTATAATTTGTTCTAGACACCTTCTCTAGAAACTGTATATGGACCCTGCCATCCAATTTGTAACTTATTCTGACTCCCGGGCAAAAGAAGCAGTACTTTCTCTCCCACAGCCAAATTTCTGTCTTTCGCCTTCCTGTTATAATAGGCAGCATGTTTCTTCCTGGCTTGTTTCAAATTTTTCATTGGCAAGTTTCCAGCCAGTTTTTAAACCGAGTGGTCAGCTCATTCACATATTGGTATGAAGATGTAATGTTTTCCTCTGCCTTTTCATCAGTCCACGTTCTTAACAAAGCTACATATGGACCCTTTAATTGTGTGGACCTATTTGTCCATGCACCGGTATGGTCTCTTCCACTCGAAGCTTTATAGTGATGATTTTTTCCTCCCAGAATTATCATTCACAAAACGACCGCTACCAATTTTTCTTTTTTGGGGCTTTCTCCCCACTTAAAATTCTTGATGAGAGATTTCCTCTCTACATCCTCTTCCTCCAGTTTGTTTAAGTCCGATTGAGGGATTTTCGGCTTATCCTGGGGTAAGACATCTTTTTGCACTCTCCGCATAGTGGCCATTGTAAAACAGTTAAGTGAAGCTTGTCCGTGAAAAGGGGCTTCCCATTCCATTTGGTCCACTTTATCAAATCTATTTTTCTTTTTTATTATCAGGCCTAATTTTGCCCCATGGCGTGTCCAGGTCCTGATCCATGTTCCCACTTGTGGGTGTTCCCTCATGTGCTATGCTACACCTTTCTACAAAATTCTCAATGTCCCATCTTGCTTTGGGCCAATAATAATTGTGAGCCACCTTTTGAATGATGGTACCTATCTTTCTCATGGTCCCCATCTGGTTTCACATGTAGGCTCCTTATTAAGTCTGTCCTATATCTTTTTGGAAGAACCAGCTGTCCGTGACCATTGGATCTAGCTCCAGTCTTCCTATACATCAACTTGTTTTTCATGTAAAAATCTCCCTTGCCTGGAGTTGTATGACAAGTTGACAATTTTCTGAAACAAGGCTTGAGTGTTTTATCCCCAGCCTGTGCCTTCCTCATCTCTTCTGGAGTGGTATCTAACATAATATCCTCCTCCTGTCTTGAGGTCGACCTGACCTGAAGGGTTGCCATATACACAGGTTTCCTTCTGCAACGGTCAGTGTCATGATTGTCCATCTGACAATTCTTACACCACCTTTTTCCTTGGTTGAAAGATTTTCTTTCATCATATTTCCTTTCATCGAATTGTGGGAATTTATTTTTATTTTCATACCGTGGCCTATCAAATTGGTGCTTACCTTTATTTTGATCCTAAGGATCAAATTTATTAAAGTTCTGTGGTGCCCTAAAGTTATCCACCTGTTTCTTTTTATTACCTGTTACCTCTGCTTGAGCTGCTTGATACCTTTCAGCAACATTTAGCAACTCACCCAGCCTCTCTGCACCTTGTTCCATGAGAAACTTTCTCAGGTCTGGAGCCATGGACTCTCTTAGTTGCTCTATAAGGACCATTTCCTTAAGATCTTGGGTTTTCCCCAGAGAAGTCCATTTCTCCAAGTATGTCTCTATTCGTGCAGAGAACTGGTGATAGGTTTCACCTGACAGTAGTTTAGCATTCCTAAATTTTTTTCCTGTAAAACTCTGCATTCTTTTCATACCTTAACAAAAGAGCCTGCTTTAGCATGTCATAATTTTTCCTGATCACCTCTGCTCATTTTTGCAAAAACTTCATAAGCTGCCCCACGAAGTCCCTGAGATAACTTTAAGCTCCACCTTTCTCTCTCTAACCCATACGTGGTAGCTAATAGTTCGTACCTATTTATATAGCTCTCAATATCATCGTCTTTCTCAACAAAATGATCTAAATGAAAATTCATAGCTGAGATTGAGGCTCCTTGAGTAACCGTAGCATCAGAGGCAAAGGGACTGGCACCATTTTCAGGAGCATGGCCTTGAAACTCAAACTCCCTTAGTCGTAACTCATGTTCCCTTTGTAATCTTTTCTCCTCCTTTTCTGCTTCCCTCTCTGCTGTCAATGTTCTTTCTTCTGCAGCTACTTTCTTCTCTTCTCTTTCTGCTTCCCTTTCTGCAGCCTTCTTCTTTCTTTCTGCTTCCTTTCTTCTGCTTCCAATTTCTTAGTCTCAGCCTCAATCTGCAACCTCTTAGTCTCAGCCTCAGCTTGCAACCTCTTAGTCTCAGCCTCAGCTTCAAATTGTAACTTCTTAATTTCCCTTTCAGCCTCTAACCTTCTTTCGGCTTCTTTTTCTAATCTTCTTTCTTCGCGTTCAATAAATTTGTCACATTCCGTTGTGACATAGGCAACCATAACTTGCCCATCTAATCCTAACTCTTTTGCAGTCTGAACCGCAGCAGATCGAAATTTGGCCAGGTCCGCCATTGTCTATCATGTAACTTAATACAATGTCTAACCAACAATTCAATCTCTAATGGACAAAACAGGCACCGTGAGCTCAACCTTATTTAATTCCACCCAAGGATACCTTTTAATTCTTATATTCCCTGAAGTGAATTACCCCCAATATTTTTAATAGTTAAAGATTCAAAATCCCAAGAGCGAGACCCCAATATATGTGGTGAAGTGGGATGTTATAAATATTTATAGGGGACTTAGTGTACTGACTGAGATCAGCTGTGAAGGTATCTATATCTACTAAAAGTAGTGTATTATAGATAACCTTACTTGCTACCACATATCTCTTATCTCAGTCAGAATTATTCTGGAATAGTGTGATGCTACGTTATGTGTCTAGGGTATGAGTATGGTGAAGTGTAAGTCACAACAACAGACAGATAAACAATTTAATTTAATCCACTACTCTTAACAACACTGTGACACTCACATACATATAACACTCTATGAGAATAGCTTAAAGAAGTCACTCGTAACGGTTCAAATAACAATATGTATTCATTACTAGCATGAATGAATATGTGTCCTGATTCAACTACAAGGGAACCAGGAATCACAATCAATTTAAATTACAAGTTATGTACAGAATGTATTTAATATGAATATTGTAGTGACATATTTTATTACAAATGTTCTATGTGTGTCAGTTTTGTAGTAGTAAAATGAGGTAATACTGGTTTTGTTTTGTTCAAGCTCTGTTGGTATTTGTCATCATGACTTCAATAGTTTGTCTTTAGGGACCATTATTGTAGATGTTCACAGTTCCTGATTTTAAGACAAGTAAATTCCCCTCTTAATGGTATTTTTATAAAGTTATTTCAAGATGAGGGGACATAATGTTGAGCTCAGCTGGCCAATTCGCTTATCTGGCGTGATGGCGGCAGGAAAGGACTCCTCTGCTCGAATTCTCCTCTGGGCTCAGGAGACACCTCACTGATAGCTAAAAAGACCAAGGAGTATGCTGTCCGACTCTGGATTCAGCAAATCTCTGACCAGATGCTGCTCACTACCATCAAGACCACTGTCCCTGAAATCAAGAAGGATGTACCTTCTACTTCATAACTAATTTATATTCTCTTTTACACTGATCACAATACAGCACAAACATTGCGTTCAGAGCGTTAGGCCAACAGTCAGCTTCATTTGAAATACTTTATTCCAGTATTACCCTTCTTAATGGTTACTACGCCTCTGCACTTCCAGCATTATTTCTTTCTAGTCCATCATCCAGGTGTCAGTGTACTATTTGGCCATTCCATGCCGTTTTACTTCTCTCCGACACCCTCTGTTCAGGCTGGAGCATTATAGGCTTTACCTCACGTTTGCCACTGAACTACACATATATATATATACAGGCATAAATCAACAATTCACATTCAATTTTTCATTAAAAGATACTGAATGGTTCAAGCTTACCACAATTTCATGGAAATAAACACAGATACGTTGATTAGCAATGAATTCTGGCACAAACTGGCACAAATTCCGTTCTGCCTATGTTCCAGGCTTTTATTTTAGCAAAAATGTGAGCTGGCTTCAACGTACTGTCGCTTTATCAAGCTTATTTGAATTAGTGGTCTCGAACTAACGCTCCCAAGTGTGTATATCAGCGAGACTGGCCAATGAGCCACGTTTCGACAAGTGTTTGAAAAAATGTTATCTTTTCCCGTCTCCCCTAACAACCAAGATAGTATTTATAACCCGACCAATCGTGGTTAGGCTTTCATTTGTTGCGCTCCAATCAATTTGGAGTTTACATGGTAGGCTATTTATGTAACGTAAGGTTTTTTCAAACACGTTATAAAAAAAATTTTATGAGCAGAAATGATTTTATGCTGTCAGGCACCCCCAATATTTTATTTTGGGTATAATTTATTAATTCCTGGACTATTGGCGTAACGTTTTACATATTATTTGTCAGCAAGCCCTAAGGAACCCAATAATACTAATTTAAAGGAGCTACGTGGCTGCGTTCAAAATATGCAATTTCTTCTACCTCCTGTTTGGAAGATGTGCTGTCTGGGTACTGTTATGTGTTCAAACGTAAACCCATCTATTGTTATCTTTTCTAATAAGAGTCTGTTATGATTTATAAACCTAACTCTGGGAAAGGGTAGTGTATTTTATCACTGTCCGTCTGAAAAAAAATTAGTGCATGTAGACTTACACGCGTGATGGCAGCATTTGCGTATCGCGCGAAGCGTGTTTAGTGTTCGGCTTTTTGCCTCTCCCTTCTCTTTTTATCCCTTTAGTCCATCTGTTCGTTCGTTTTGGTAACGCAGTATAATTAATGTTAGGGTTAATTTAGGTCATTACGCAGTACGTCTCAATGCTTTTCCAAGAATTACAGCACACGTTTCATTGAAGAAGGCGGGTAATAATACAGTAAGCTTTACTATCAACGTGAAAGCGTTACAATTTGCAGACGAAGCAGAAAACAAGGGGGATTTCGAGTACATTCTTTGTGATAGCACTGTCATTTTACCATTGCTCTTTTCTTTATTAATTTTATTTGTTAGGCTTCATATTTACCTAATAATTTATATATGTGGATTAGAATATTTCATGACACCATCAAACCCCTATTAGTGCCTACTCATACAACAGCATACTTTTTGAATAGTTTATGAGTACTATTTATAAAAGGTTAAGGTAGTACCGTAGCAGATACTGCCGTAGGGGTGAAGTGTTAGAGATTTCACTATACTAGGTCCAGCATCGAGAGGTGGGATGACCAGTTCCCTTCCTTGTAGCCTTTTCCTTCCCTAACTCTGCAAAATCAGGTACCCATTTACAACTAGGTAGACTGAAGCGTGTCGATACCGTGAACCGAACCCGGTATCATTTCCGCGAGAGACCAGCGATATATCCACTCTGTCAATCGGACGTCCGTACTGTTTATATGTCACCTTAACCTACTTGTTTTTCAAACCATTATCTGATATACTGTATAGAGCGGGTTTTCTCAAACGGGGTTCCACGGAACCTTAGGGTTTCGTGAGAAGTCGCTAGGGGTTACGTGAGAGATCGTGACTGAAAAAAAATAAACTTCGTTTTTGTTTTTAACTTTGCGCGCCGGGCCATGTTAGCGCGTGCAGTGCTGGGCAATGACCGATGATAAGGTTAAAAAAAAAAGTGGAGGGGGAACCACACAAAACGAGTTGGCTAATAAGTAGGCAAAAATAAACAGATCCACAGAAACTGATGTGGAACTGATGACAAGAGCCAGACAAGTGCCAGTGGAACAAGAGATGAGAAGAAGACGCTGGCGATGAACAGGACACACATCGAGGAAACTTGTTGATAGCATTACAATGCAGTCCTTGTTCTGGAATCCACAGGGAAAGAGAGTCAGGGGTAGACCACAAAACACGTGGTTAAGAGAACTAGGGACAGAAGAGAAAATGGTGAGGAAAACATGGAAAGGACTTGAGTTGATCGCACGTGACAGGAGGACTTGTCATGTGTTTCATGATGGCCTATGCTCCGTGGGAGCTATATGGTATTGATTGATCAGACTGTTGTTGCGATGGTGATAACCTGTTTGTCACGGGATTTGCCTCCCGATTGCTCTGCTGTAGTGGTCCACCGGTGTCCAAAACTCAGAGTATCTAAAATGGGTCGTCAAAGGTGACTGTCTTCGCACAAGATAACTCTTAGTAGAGTTGTAGATAGAAGGATAATGACGCTTCTATCTCAAGGTAGTGTTCACAAGATAATTCATAAGTCAAGAACAATGCTGCATAGGGCAGAGCACTATTAACTTATATCTGATCCGGCGCCTTTTGTGAAGTTTTAAGCAATGGTTTGGCTTTTTCGAGCCCCCAGCTGAGTTAATTCAGCGAAATTCCTTTTATAATTAATTGTGGCTCTATGGCTGTATATATATATATATATATATATATATATATATATATATATATATATATATATATATATATATATATATATATATATATATATATATATATATATATATATATATATATATATATATATATATATAAAAGATTGTCGATCATACATGCGCTCTCTTATTTATAAGAACTGAATCAACTACGAATTTGTAAAGTAACATATAACAAATTTAATAATCGATTAGTCTTTAACAAATTTAAATAAATATGGATGAAGATGATTTTAGGAGATTTTAAAATGAGTCTTCACTGAGACTTAATTGGGGACTGATGGGTATTAGTGTCCTTTGCGTGGTAGTTACAAAAGACTTAGCTTGCTGAGTACTGCAATGGGTCGTTGTCAAGTTTCTTGTGATGAGGACTCTTCTCTAGAGGCGTCTATGTGAACTTCACTCCTATTTGTCAAAGTGGGTGTCTTCACAACGTGTCCACTGTTGGTAGTTAGTGTCGAACACAGCTCTTGAATCACAAAGATAGTGGCGAAGATTCTTACTTCAGACTGGTCTGGTATTAAGAACCGTCTTGTAGCTTTGAACCACGAACTTTAGGAAAAATAAAAGAGCAAATGCCTCTGCTAAGTACATTTGTGGGCTCCAAATTAACAGGCGCATTGTCTCGCTGTCCACGAAACCAATGTTAGCCTCTCTGAATAATTATTCTCCCTGAGTATATACAGTATCACTCAGGCAATATGATTAAAAAATCACCGTTATTCTTCTGGTCACTTAAATGGGGAAAATGTGTCTGGACAGCGAGAGTGCAATGACTTGCCTGAATTACAATTAACAAGGTACACATATCTCACAAAATAATACTTTACGCTTAAGGCACATGTGATGTAATCATCACTTCTCACTGTTTCTCACGTTCGGAGTCTGGGGTCACCTCTGCTGTCGGTTTTCTGTACTATCGGCAAGAAGCAATCACCAGCGCTTGCTGTAGTGGTTTATGAATATACAATTTTCATATGTTGAGGTTGCCAGCCTCCTATGTCTGGAATAACCACTTAGCAAGTACAGACATGTCACAATTCCCATTTTAAACTATATGTTCACAACTTATCCCAATGGGATATACAATCTCCTGGCACAGTAGAATAGACACAGCAACTTGTTTAGACGCTTCGAACACTTGGTCAGGGAAATTTTAGTATTCCTCTTATGACGGGTGCTCTGAGTCCTTAAGTTTCCAGTCTACGTATGTAAAATTGCGTTTTCTCTTTTAAGGTATAAAGACGCTCAAATACTTTGATCTGTCACTATTAAATTCTGGAATACTTTGTCCGATCCTTCTGTCTGGCTACTGGGAGTTGCTAATTTGACGTTGCGGTGCAGTCTGGTTTGTGTCTCCGATTTTGCTAGATTATATTTCCATTTCTCAGTGCAAGCCTCAGATTGTATTGTTTGACCAACTTGCCAATGAAAGCCAAAGTCTATTCCGGCTCTCAAATTAAACCAATGGTAAGCTCTTTAGAACTATGTGGGTCGGGGTGTTAAATCATTACTATCGCCCGCGTGTTTTAAAATATCAATTTTAAAATGTATACTCGTGACCTCTTTCCAATATGATAGTAATACTTCCGACTGTATTTGTACAAACTCACAACCACATCGGTGAACTTATTTCCTGACTAATACCTTCCGCCCATATTGTCTCATCTGACAGGTTATCTGTAATATTGATACAGAGATGGTCCAGCGGAACCGATTACATATATCGCCTGTGTTTACGCGTACATCTCCCGGACGAATTTCTTTCTGTCGATCGGGCGAGACCATCTGTGTGTCAACAATGACCGTTTCTATCAAAAGTAGTTAGACGACTTAAGTGATAAAAGTATTATCCGTTGACCTGTCTAATTACCTTGTATTATTACTATGATTCACCTGGCGAAACACAAATAAGTCTAGTAAGTGGACAAAGCAAAAAGTGTAAGTGCATAAAATATGCCAAATAATAGGACGATTGGTGAGGAAAATGAAGAAATGAATTGATACTGCAGGAGAGAACAACAATTATGAAAAGTGCACAATTGATTTCGTCACACTGTTACTGTTTATTAATCAAATTTTAAACAGCACAATCTATTTAGTCTGCATGTTGTTATCTAAGGTGTGTATTACATTATTTAAAAAAAGAAATATATATTTAAAAACAATTTAAACCAGTTAAATTTTATAACAACTATCCGATATTTCTGCAGAGATTAACTAGTAAATATGCCGTCAAAATAATGACGGGGAAAGAACTAAAGCTAACATCTTAACCTTTCAACATCTGCAGCACATTTAAAAGACCGAGGAACTCATTTTATTGATTCTGAATGAAGCTATTTTACCCATGTTTGTAAAGTTTTGAAAAAAAAAAATATGTTTGTTTTGTTTCAAGGGATGTAAGTTAACATCTTAACTTTCAAAGGGAAACAATCAACCGGCCAAAAAAAATTAAGCAACTGATAAAAATGCTTGTCAAAATAATGAGTTATGACTCTTGTATTTTGTGTTGTCGTCACATTTTTCCACCCCAATCGTCACACAACGTCACACAATTTTATGAACCAGTAGGCATTAATTCGTATTTTTTTTTACATAGTAATTTAGCCATGCGTGATGAGTCGTGTACAGGGCTGTGGGCCTTGATGGGCCATGCTAAATTCCACTTTATTTGCTTAAAAGAAAAATAATTATCTCTCTAACGAAGCCATTTTTTCCCCAAGGCTCTAGAGTCGGAGACAGAGTCGGAAGTCGGACTCGTGGAGTCAGTCGTGTTTTAGTGGAGTTGGTGTCTGTAAAATATGTGCGGTGGACGACCTTTTAATGTGAGTATGGTGTTTTATAACCTTTATAATGTTACATGCTTTTAACTTATTTAAAGAAGTCTGAGGTCATGACGCTCAATGTGAGCAACCCTGAGCCCATATCAGTAAGGAATCAGCAATTGGTACAGACAGATACCTTCACATACCTAGGAAGCATAGTAACACCAGACGGTGGGGCAGGCAAAGACATCAACATCAGAATGAATAAGGCAAGAACAGCCTTCTTTAGCCTAAATAACATCTGGAAGTCCTCCCAATACAGCACAAGCACAAAATTAAGATTATACCAGAGTTGCGTGCTTTCTGTGCTTCTCTATGGTGCGGAATGCTGGAGAGTCACAGAGAAGGAAATGTCAAAATTGTCCTCGTTTCACACAACATGCCTAAGAAAAATTCACCGCATCTTTTGGCCGAATACCATCACCAACCAAGATCTGCTTACTCGTAGCAAGCAAGAGGACATGCACACCATCATAGCTGGCAGACGCTGGAGCTGGGTTGGTCATGTCCTCAGAAGAGACCCCGATGCCATCACAAGAAGAAGCTTATGCTTTGGACCCCTGAAGGAAAGCGAAAGAGAGGCCGACCAAAAACAACTTGGCGGAGGACTGTGGAGGCTGAGATGCAAAGAATGAACCAGAGTTGGGGCACTGTACGAAGGATGTCCACCGACCGTGCAAAGTGGAATCAATTTGTTGTTGCCCTACAAGACGCCACTAGGCGTGATGGCCACTGACTGCTTTGACGGTCGGTGGTTAAGGATCGAAGAAGAAGAGAATGCTTTTAACTTAATACTTAAAATACATGTACAATATATAACATAAAAGATAAGAGAATAGAAGGGCAGAATTGTAAACGGGCCTGCGCGCCCAATTCTCGTCCCTTTGAAAATATGGCACGTTCTTTCGTTCGCCTCTGTTTCTCTCACACGTGTAACAATAAAATAAAGCGGTGACTCACATTACACTTATCTTGACATTTCTCTAGTTCTCTCTTCCCGCCCCCCCTTTTCTTGTCTACTTTCCCCCGTTCATTTTCTTTCCATAGTCGGTGCCCATATAAAAGATGACACGATAATGCTCCCACTCGCGTGTTCTTAAGCTCTGAGTTCTCCAACCACTTACGTAATGCTACATACGTATTGAAAAACCTGCGCGCACGCATCTAGTCACGTGGTGACTGGTCCCTGGTGTACGAGGAGGATAATCATTGTTGCTGAATACACTTGACTGGTGTGGATGTGAGATGTTATTTGTGAATTATGTGTGATGTGAGTGAGTGAGTGATAATGAAGGGGTTGAGTGCTGTGGCAATAACGATGATAATTCTTGTGCGTGCTCACTCACACAACTTTCTACTACCGAGTATAGTGAAGTCTTTAACACTTCACTCCCCTATGGTAGTATGTGCATTATGACTACCTTTACCTTTTAGTGTCCATTGAACCTTATGGGGTTAAAGTAAGTGAATATAGGAGTTCATTTTTCCTTAGCTCCGAATGTGTAGGTGTTTTTCTCTTTGTGTGCCATCTTTATGACTAGTCCGAGTCAGCGCAGCCTCGTGTTAGTTCCCGAAAGTGGGGAGGAGGGTCTCTGATGAGACAAAGAAAGAACAAAGAGTATTGCTCCCTCGTATCTGTGGCCAATGTTCAAATACAATGAAAGACGCAGTCACCGCTTTAACAAATTGCACGTGCCCCAGGCTTGGCTTGACGTATTCAAGAAAAGCTTAGCGTACTCTGCTGCTCATCTTTGGAATTGTCTTCCACATAACCTAAGAAACAACCTCAGTCCCTATTCATGCAATCTAGACTTTTCGAAAACGTTATGAGTTCTGATTACATGCTCCAGTAAAGGGATTCTCTTTTCTCATATCAGCTGTAGGTTCTTATGACAATGTTTGTACTTTTCAACATATTTTATGTCATGCTTATAAGTAGTTAATGTTAATATGAGTGTGCTATTTTATTTTACTTTAAAACGTTGAATTCCTTGAAATTTATATGTAAAATGCATGTGAGAATAAATGAATTCAGTATGAAAAGTGAGAGAAAGGAAGGGCAGAATGTCAGACGGGCCTGAGTGTCCAATTCTCAACCCTTTGAAAATAAAGTTCGTTCGTTCATGCATGTCGTACAAGGCGACTAACATGAGGTTGGTGCATGGGGCTGGCAACCTCATCATGTAAAAAACTTTGCTGCAGAAAACACCACCGCGTGGGAGCCGCGCTGCCGTAATGGTTACCACATTGCGCTGGAGATCGGGTGATCCAGGTTCAAGCCCGGGCGAGGACATTTGAAGTAGTGTCGTCGACCGGGACTTGTTCGAGCCCTGGCGAAGACATTTGAAGGAATGTCGTCGTCCAGGGACTGGAAAAACCTGAACGGCTCCTGAGCCGACCCAGCTCTAATGGGTACCCTCCGAAGACGGCGAGTATCTGCCTGAATGGCGAGGTGGACACCAGTCAGCGTACAGGGAAAATAGGATACTTGTGACGGTATTGCCTCCACTGCTTTGCAGTAGTGGTCCATCAGTGACCAAAACTCAAGAGTATCTAATAGGGGCTTCTAAGGTATCTACCTGCGCACAAGATTACTCTTGGCAGCTGTGTAGATAGAAGGTTAATTACATTTCTACCAAGATATTCAGATAAGCGAAAACAATGCTGGCATTTGCTGAGCACGTTAATTCTGGAATCTGCCGACAACTTTTGTGAAGAATTTAAGCAATGGTTTATTCTAGCTCGTTAAGCCCCTCTGAGTTAATCAGTGGAATTATTATTATAATATAGCTCTGTTTAGAGTGTGTGTTTAGTAACTTTGACTGAGACAAACATGTAGTATATTTAAAATGATTGAATCGAAGTTAAATTGGTATAATTACAAATAAAAAAATTTAATAATCACTTTAAGTTTAACAGTTTAAAAGAAAGGAATAATAGTTAATTACAAAATAAAGTTTTCACCACCCGGGTGATGGTTTTTCAAATAAGAAGTTCAAGTGGCAGCATATGGGTTAACTTAGCTACCAGTGACGATTCGATCCTCCTGCTCCTGATGAGTTGGTGTTCTGTACACTGCGTTCACTCGTCTCTGGTCAAGGTTCGTAGGGTGAAGCTCGTTTCCCAGGAAAGTCTAGGAGAGTCTTCAAAGCTGGTTTTCCGTCTACAAGCGTAACCACTCGTGCCTTCTTGTCCCAGAAATGGTCCTTTTTTATGGTACCACCAATAACTGGTAATAGAAATAGAAACGAAACGCTCTTCTGAGTATGGCGTTTTCTTACACATAGTTATGTGCCCCCCTCTTCTATTCTACAATCCCATGTCAGAATTTACCCTCGATGAGAATTAAATTTAATCCCTCGGGATAAAACTTCCTTTACATTTAAACTGAATAGCTTTAGCTTTACATTACATTTAAATGAAAAGGTTAAACGTACAGATACTCGTATAATATGTTTTACATTTACATCTCCACTGTTTGAAAAGTGTTCACAATATAAATTCATTTATGTCTTACACTGATTGAAAAGTTTGAAACTTCCATTACTTTAAAATGAATATTTTCACATCGACATGTACAATGGTTTACAGCTTGAAAACGTACATTAATTGTGAAGTGAATATGTTTATAGGGAAATTTACACTGCTTTGAAAATGTAAGTATTATACTTAGAATGTACATCATTTCTTTCCTCTTTCCCTCCCTGCTCCTTAGGGAACCTGGAACTACTTTATGCGTTTAGTTCTCTTTACGAACTATCAATAAAACAATCACCAGCCCGTGAAGTGGTGGTTCATGAATCATCATTCTATACGCTGAGGTTGCCAGCCTCAAATGACTTTGACATTCAATAGCGAGTTTCACACATTAAAATTCACATAGTAATATATATATATATATATATATATATATATATATATATATATATATATATATATATATATATATATATATATATATATATATATATATGTTAGTTCACATGTTAGTAATGAAACATAGAATGAAAAATGCACTACTTACGCCAATCTTGGCTCACAGACGTCTTTGCTCAGAGGACTTAAAAAAAGCACTGGCAGTTGGCTTCTTTCACGTGTACTGGGGGTCGTTAATTTTAACTTCAATTCTATCTGACTCCGTGTCTTTCTTCAGTTTCCTAGTCCCGTTGTTCCTTATTAAAATGTAGAGATTTCATGTGCTTTGTAAGTCTTATTTGGTTCTCCAATAAAAGGTCCGGTTTAAAAAAGGAATTATGAATCTAGTTTTCACTCTGGCGAGGCCTGATGTTGTCTTGGCGAGCGTGAAATTCACAGTGAAATAAAACGGCAAAAATGGTCTGAATATATTCCTATTTTCCCACGCCTTCGTTTGTTATCGTTTTATTTCAATATCTGTTTTATAACGCAAGGGCAACAACTGCTTGAAATTTATAGTCACTTTTCTCGGTAAGCATTTGTCTTCTCGCGTTGGTATCGAATGCAGTTAAGTTTGAGCTGTGGTCATTTTGCGCTGGACTGCGCATGACTTGTCTTGCTTCTTTGTCGATCGGTTTCCGCCCACCACTAGTGGAGTGAGCGATTTGGCATGGCGAAAGAGATGCCTCGTTGAAGAGGGGATCTCCGCTATTTTTTGTTCTGTCAGGGATGTGTAGTCCTCTTAATGGATATTTCGTTTATTCGAGATAATACCTCTAGTGTTTCCCACATGTCGGGAGGCGTGATATTTCTGTGTATTTCATGAAAGCAAGGTAAATTGACTCTTTCATTAACTCTATTGATTTTGGGTCGTGAGCGATTTCGATTCATAGCCTGTCTGCGAAAGTCGTCGTCACGAGATGTTTTCCTAGCTCACATGTCGCTGCATTGTACTGCATCGGTTGATGCAGGTACCAAGGACCATTACTTGCTACTTTGTTAAATGAACTAGGTTTGGAAAACCTTTATTATCTAGAGGATATTTTTGAGGACATTATTTATACTTCGGCAGACGTGTCTGTCTTGCTGAAGTCAAACTAAGGAGAGTGAACTGATCTCATACATCTGGTTATCTCCTGGCTGTTATAGAAAAGGATGGAGTTTTCACCTGACTACATTTACAGCACTTTGAAATATAACATGCATCTGACTCATCATTGTAATGCTGTCTACCGTTTATTGCTGTATTGAATGTTGCTGTGATAATGACTGTTTGATGTGCCTACACATTTGCGTAACCATTTTGTCACTGTGGCGTCCACAATAAATAATGAAGAAAAACGTCAACGGCTGTTTCAAGACTCATTGACTTTATACGTCGTGAGTTTACTGACGTCCTATGTGGATTGCCCTGTTATTGTTGCATGAACATTGTTTTGACTGAACACATCTACACACTACACAAAACCAGACATGCGGATGCCATCCATCATCATATGGCATCACGCATCATTTGGTGGCCATAAGCTGGTTTGATTCTGGTACCAGCAAACACGGGGTCCCTTACCCACTTCATTTTCAACAAGAATTCATCAGCATCCTTCAAGAAATTAACATTCTTCAATACAGTCAACATCTTCAAAATTTTCAAAGTACTCGGCGTTGCCCGGTAAAAGTCAAATTTCAATTTTTTGACGGAAACAAGAATTTGACAGTACCCGGCGTTGTTACATGTTGCCGGATAACTCGGACTGCTGTTATCTTTTACGCAAGTCAAGCAAGTTGCTGCTGTCAAGGTTCCAGTGCTGTCGTTTTTTGAGAAGGTCAAGTGCCGGTTGAAACGGGTTGTTTTCTGAAGAAGGCCAAGTACCGATTTCCATCAACTTACTTTTGGATTAGAAGGTCAAGTGCCGAAACAACTCAACACACAGTATGTCAGAAGCTCTTGTACCATCGTGTTAGCAGTGGAAGCAGTTCAGATGTGCCATCATCGTTGGAGCTTCGCTCTTTAGGACGTTGATTGACATCCGTTTTTCTGCTGTTCTACGATTGGAAGCCTATAAGTTAAGTGGCCTGTTTGTATGTAAACTGTGCCCTTATACTTCTGCTGAGTCTTCTGTGTATCATCTCATTCTATATGTTTTATGTTTATATGTTATTTGTATATTTATATGTTTATATTTCAGCGGGTTCTCGGTTGGGTGGTGTCTCCGTTAGATTATGCCACGTCATAGAGGTCGTCTATTGTGAGCGTTTTCTGTAAGGTTTGCAAATTTCCGATACTGGAATTTGCTAAGCGACTTCTGTTGCTATTTATGTTAGTTGTGATGACATGTTTTAATATTGTTTTCGTTATTATTTCGCATTCTTTAGTTTTGTTTTGATTTGTTTGTATTTGTTAGCCTACTCTTGTCTATAATTTAGTTTCATACAACATTTTTGTTTATACACTGTGGTGTCATGTATTTTGTTTAATTCTATCGCAGATATCGTCACATTTTTTGTGATATTTCATTAATTTCTGCTTTATTTTTTAGTTGATTTCTGCGAAAGTTTTTGTATTGTTGCTGATCTTTGTTATTGTTTACATTGTTATTGTTTACATTGTTTGTATTGTTTACATTTTCAATGTTTACATTCTGCATGTGTTTACATAGTCATTGTTTACAGTTATAGTAATTAGTTAATGGGCTATGCTAATGCACTGTTACTACTATACTGATGATAAATGAATGATGAATAGTGTCGTGCACTATTGAATGAGAAGTGCACTTATGATCAAGAATTGAGTGCTGATATTTCATATACAAGTTCTTTGATTGGAGACTTGTTTCCCACAGAGACTGGGATAATATAAGGTGATGTGAATATACAAGTGCTTAATTAAGACTTGTTACACTTAGGTTTGAAATAAATTAGTTAATTATTTCAGGTTTTGGACTCATATGTTAGACAACATGTCTACATTTGAGCACTTTATTGAGCAGGGTAAATTGCTTGGGAAGACTGGTGATAAGTTAGAAGAATTTGCAACTGCTCGATATGATAAAGCAATGGAAGCTGAACAAAGGAAACTGCAGATGCAGGTGGATGAAAAAAGATTCCAAATGGAAATGGAAAAACAAAAAAGGGAATCAGAAGCTGAGGAGAGAAAACTCCAGCTACAGCTAGAAGCTGAAAGACTTCAAAAAGAGGCTGAGAATAAAAGACTTGAAAAAGAGGCTGAGAAAAAAAGACTTGAAAAAGAGGCTGAAAATAAAAGACTTGAAAAAGAAGCTGAAAATGAAAGACTTCAAAAAGAGGCTCAGGCTGAGGAAAGAAGATTACAGAGAGAGTCTGATGAGAGGAAAGAGAAAGCAAAAATGGAACATGAAGAAAAGGTCTTAGCTTTAGAGTTGGAAAAATTGAAATTGACAAGCATGAGTAATGGTAATGATTCAAACAAGGGTTCATCTTCTGGTAAGGCTAATAATGATACTTTTAAGATTAAGTTACCAACATTTAGTCCTTCCAGCGATGACATAATGTTCTATCTGGACAGATTTGAACAAGCATGTACAGCTCATAACATAGACAAAGCAAAATATGTTTATCAGTTATCAGGGATACTGACAGGTAAAGCTCTAAGTATATTAAATATGGTGGATGAACCTGACAAGAACAATTATGAGGTTGTCAGGGCCGCTTTGTTAAAGAAATATCAGCTTAACGAAGACGGCTATCGTCTACAATTTAAAAACATGTTACCTGAAAATGGAGTTGAATTCTCCGAGTTTATTGCAAGAATACGCATTACTTTCTCACGATGGGTTGAACTATCTAAGACGGAAAAAACTTATGAAGGACTTATGGACTTAATACTTAGAGACAAAGTCATGTCGTCTGTCAATGAGTCTTTCCTTGCTTTCCTTCATGAACGTAAACCTAAAACAATAAAAGAAATGGAAGATTTCTGTTGCCAATACGTAACTGCGCACCCACACATAACCATGGGTAACTCTAAGGTGAAAGAAGGTTTACCAGTTGCTTCGGCAGCTCCGTATGGTCAAAACTTTGCTCGTAGATCCCAACAAAATTTTGATAGAAAGAGTAGCGGTAATTTCTGTCAAAATCATGGAAATCAATTTCATGGTGATTCTTCTTCGAAGAATTGGAGACAACCTGATAGTACTCGTTACTATCACCCTAATAATTATAAGCATTTCAAAAGAGGATATGGTAATAGAGGTTATTCCTGCCGAAGACCTCAAAACCAAACAAATAGATGTTCGCATCAATGTGAACATGATAGTAATCGTGGAAACTGGAATTCGAACCAGTATAACAATTACAATAGAGACAATAATAACTGCAGAGATAATAATAACTCTGATAACTTCAGAGGTAATAATAGTCGGGGTAGATCTCAACACAAAAAAAAAGAGATATCAGCAGGCTAATGCTGTACAACAGGAAACTGAGGCAGCCTGTAATCATGTTGTTGATAGTAAAAACTTTGACGCTGTCACTAGTTCTGCTTTTGACTTTGAGAGAGCAAACAAATGCCCCCAATGCAGTACTTTATTCGAACCGGGTACCATAACTACTTTGAGTTGTGGTCACCCACTTCCCGCTCTTCCTGCTGCTGTTGCGCATGACGGGAGGGGTTCTTTAATTCTACATAAGGGTCTTGTTAATGATACTCCGGTCTCACTACTTTTCGATTCCGGATGCACCACTATTGGTGTTAGACAATCGCTTGTAGATCCATCTTGTGCTACAGGAAGGGTTATTAAATGTGTCACATTTGGCGGCACTCTAGAAAAATATCCTACTGCTGTAATTCGCATTGCCACTCCTTTCTTTACTGGAGATGTGCATGCTTGTCTCTTACCTAATCCTATTGCGGACCTTATTATTGGTCGTATTCACGGAGTTAGGGAGTGTACCCCACAGCAGATTGCTGCTTGGGAAGATAATAACATGCAAGCTACAAATGCAGTAGTTACAAGAGCACAAGCTCTACAAACACCCGAAACTTCACTGAATAGTGATAATGAAGTTGATAGCCAAGATAGTCACTTAGTAATCACTCGTGACTCTTTCATAAAATTGCAAGAAGAAGATTCTTCTTTAAAAAAATTCTTCGTTCTTGCGAAGAAAGGTGATCCGAATCAGGATACAAATAGAAAATCTTGGATTGCAATGAGAAACGGCGTACTTGTACGTATGGTACAAGATTCGGCTACGTCGGCACATTCGCAAATTCTTGTTCCCAAGAGCATGAGAGTCCAAATATTGCAACATGCTCATGACTCGCAATGTGCTGGACATATGGGTTTTGCCCGTACGAAGTCGAGAGTCCTTGCGGCTTTCTTTTGGCCTTTTGTCAATAAGGACATTCGTATTTACTGCCGATCATGCAAGGTATGTCAGGAGGTCAAATCTAGAGGACCACGACATGCTGCGCCTATCCAGGCTGCTGACATTCCTATTCGGCCGTTTCAGAAAATGGCCATAGATATTATTGGCCCTTTTAAGGTCAAGTCGGCCAGAGGACATCAGTTTATCCTTACATGTGTCGATATGTGCACACGTTGGCCAGAGGCTATTCCTCTTAAGAGCATATCTACTACAGATATCGCAGATGCTCTTTGGTTGATATTTTCTCGCTTGGGGTTCCCCAGAGAAATATTGTCAGACCATGGCACTCAACTCATATCTGACACTATGTCACAGGTAATGTCTACCTTACATATTGAACGATCTCTCAGTAGTATCTACCATCCTATGTCTAATGGGTTAGTTGAGCGTCTGAATAGAACGCTCAAGACTTTGCTTGGTAAGATAACTGAAGATCATCCTCAAGATTGGGACAGGGTTTTACCCGCGGCTCTCTTTGCCTATAGAGAAGTCCCTAATGAACACACAGGATTTTCTCCCTTCGAACTTGTCTTTGGCGCGCGTCCACGCGGCCCTATGTCTTTATTACACGATCTCATCACTGCCGATGATATTAGCGATGAAACTCAATCCTCATATGAGTATGTCATTGCTCTTAGACAAAAGATCATTGAGGCATGTAAGCTAGCAACTGCTTCATCAGAAATTGCTAAAGAGAAGGCAAGGCAGTTTGCTAACAAGAATAGATGTCTACGACAACTTTGTCCAGGTGACAAAGCATTCGTCCTACTCCCCAGTAGGGAAAATAGACTTCTTATTGCATGGAAAGGTCCGTATGCAATAGTCTCTCGGATTTCCGATGTTGACTATGTGGTCGATATTGATGGAAAGCATAAAACTTTCCACATAAACATGCTTTCGGAATTTCACGAACGTCCGGACTATTTGCTGCCTATTTTCCAGGCAACGGATGATGCTCCTGCACCTCACGGTCATTATTCATCCCTGTCTGTCATTCAGGATGAGGAAGCTACCTTCTCTGATGTCAACCTTCCCCTTCCAGTGGTTCCATTACATTCTACGGAATCTTGGAAAAACGTTTCTGTTTCTCCTAATCTTTCTGGTGACGAACATCGACAAGTCTCGTCGATGTTACAAACATTTCAGGATGTTCTCACTGACATTCCTGGACACACAGATGTCATAGAACATGACATAATTCTTACCGACAATAATCCAATTAGGGTTAGGCCGTATCCTATTCCTATACACTTTCAGTCGCAAGTGGAAAAGGAATTGGATGAAATGATTCAATTAAATATAATTGAACCATCGACTTCACCATATTCTTCTTCCATGGTTATTGTCCGGAAGAAGGATAAGAACATATGAATTTGCGTTGATTATCGCAAATTGAATCAGGTCACAAAGTTCGACGCTGAACCGATGCCTTTGTTAGAAGATCTACTGATTAGACTTTCTAATTCTAGATTCTTCACTAAACTTGACTTGTCTAAAGGTTATTGGCAAGTGCCTTTAGCAGAGCATGCCAAACCTCTTACTGCTTTTTCTACACCTAGGGGTCTATTTCAATGGAATGTTATGCCTTTTGGTCTCATGAACGCCCCTGCCACTTTCGTTCGCATGATGCGTCGAATTCTGTCACATCGTTCGGATGTCATCGCATACTTAGATGACATCTGTCTCTTCAGTGATACCTGGGAAGATCACTATTTAGGGTTATATGACTTACTGTCCACTCTACGTGAGAATAATTTGACAGCAAAACCTTCTAAAGCTTTTGTTGGTTTTGGTGAAATCTCTTTCCTGGGTCATCGTGTTGGTCATGGTCTCTTGAAGACAGAAGACCACAATACTTCCAAAATACTGAACATCTCTGTTCCTAAAACGAAGAAACAAGTTAGGAGTCTCTTAGGTTTAATTCAATTTTATGGGAGATTTATTCCAAATTTATCTTCGATCATGGCACCTCTATCAACATTGTTGAAGAAAGGTTCGCCTAATCTGGTCCGTTGGTCTGAAGAATGCCAATCTTCACTAGACCAAATCAAGAATATATTTTCTTCTCCTCCCATCTTAAGATTACCTACTCTTGATAGGACTTTTGTTCTTCGGAGTGATGCTTCATCCACTGGGATTGGAGCAGCACTGATGCAAGAATATGCAAATACTCTGCATCCTGTTATGTACATTTCTAGAAAACTAAATGCGGCAGAGAGGAACTACTCGGTTTTAGACCGTGAGTTGTTAGCGATGGTTTGGTCAATTCTAAAGCTACAAAGATTCCTCCTGGGCGCACATTTCATTCTAGAGACTGATCAGAAAGCTCTTACAGCTATTCAGACTAAGAATTTGAAGAGTTCGAGATCCACTCGATATGCTATAGCTCTTCAACCTTTTCACTTCACGGTACGAGCTATCCGTGGTGCGGATAATGTGATGGCTGACATTTTGTCTAGATGCCCACATGACTCCAATTAATACTTCTGTCCTATATTCCTATATATTACAGAGTCATAACACACCTATATTTCTACAATAGATTAGCACATCTGTACTTACTTTATATGTACACACTATCGTGCTTTGTTGTCATCTTCTTCTGTTCGTTTTTTTAAAATGATAGAGGAGGACTGAGTAGTTAATATAAGGGCCGTTAGTTTACTAAACAGCCACAATTATTAATAATGTATTGTACCTTATGAAGCATATTAATTATTAATTAGCATTATATTGCTTGTACTTTCTCAGAATGTCATTGTTGAGCTGAGGACTTACCTTACGAGTTCTAGATTGTGTACTTACCCTCGGAATACCAGAGCATATGTCCTGGATCGTCATGTAGTTTAACTTTACTATGTACTTATGTCATTACATGTCAAAGAATGTACTATTTAAATTTTCCTATCAGATTTGTACATCCATTTTTAAAGACAATATTAGAGTATGCTGTTTAATGATGATTATAGTAACTTGCATACGTATATTGTGTTTACATGCTAACGTGATGTGTGTTGGTGACACCTCCCCGATGTGAATATTTTTTGAGACATATTTATTTTTCTGTTGAGGTATATCCTCACCAGACACTCTATAATTAGCCTATTGTTTGGCAATTTAGTTAATTATCAGCGCATAATTCGTGCGTTTTGAGCCGCTTATCGCTTGCTCTTTGATATTGAAAAAAAAAAAAATATGTTCCACATTTTTTTTTTTATCGGGAGGAGGTGGTGATATGTTGCGTGATAAATTCTCGCAACATCGTTTTATTTCAATATCTGTTTTATAACGCAAGGGCAACAACTGCTTGAAATTTATAGTCACTTTTCTGGGTAAGCATTTGTCTTCTCGCGTTGGTATCGAATGCAGTTAAGTTTGAGCTGTGGTCATTTTGCGCTGGACTGCGCATGACTTGTCTTGCTTCTTTGTCGATCGGTTTCCGCCCACCACTGGTGGGAGTGAGCGATTTGGAATGGCGAAAGAGATGCCTCGTTGAAGAGGGGATCTCCGCTATTTTTGTTCTGTCAGGGATGTGTAGTCCTCTTAATGGATATTTCGTTTATTCGAGATAATACCTCTAGTGTTTCCCACATGTCGGGAGGCGTGATATTTCTGTGTATTTCATGAAAGCAAGGTAAATTGACTCTTTCATTAACTCTATTGATTTTGGGTCGTGAGCGATTTCGATTCATAGCCTGTCTGCGAAAGTCGTCGTCACGAGATGTTTTCCTAGCTCACATGTCGCTGCATTGTACTGCATCGGTTGATGCAGGTACCAAGGACCATTACTTGCTACTTTGTTAAATGAACTAGGTTTGGAAAACCTTTATTATCTAGAGGATATTTTTGAGGACATTATTTATACTTCGGCAGACGTGTCTGTCTTGCTGAAGTCAAACTAAGGAGAGTGAACTGATCTCATACATCTGGTTATCTCCTGGCTGTTATAGAAAAGGATGGAGTTTTCCACCTGACTACATTTACAGCACTATGAAATATAACATGCATCTGACTCCTCATTGTAATGCTGTCTACCGTTTATTGCTGTATTGAATGTTGCTGTGATAATGACTGTTTGATGTGCCTACACATTTGCGTAACCATTTTGTCACTGTGGCGTCCACAATAAATAATGAAGAAAAACGTCAACGGCTGTTTCAAGACTCATTGACTTTATACGTCGTGAGTTTACTGACGTCCTATGTGGATTGCCCTGTTATTGTTGCATGAACATTGTTTTGACTGAACACATCTACACACTACACAAAACCAGACATGCGGATACCATCCATCATCATATGGCATCACGCATCAGTCACAAAGACAGTAATCTCGTTATCTGTCGTATGAGTACGTAAAACTCCGTGTCTGCCCATGTGGGTTACCAACCGAGTCGTCTTATCAGCGGTTCAATCTAAACACGCCGGCGACTATCTTATTTCAGTTGCTCACTGCAGGCTGGGGTAAACATTATCTGCAAGGAGTGTCACAAATGTTTGAACATACAAATCATTTGCCACACAAGCAGAAAAATAATGAAGAAAGAAAGTGCGATAATGGACAGCACACAATAAAAATCAGTACCACAAATGGACCGATACTGCCGGAGAGAACAAACATCGTGAAGAGGTCGTCCATTTCGTCACAATACTCACGTAAAATCAGTCTCAGGTTAGACATACAAACCAAAGATTTTCATCTCGAGTAATAGCGGACGTACGTTAAAAAAAAAAAAACACCACCGCGAGATCATGTGATTGCTTGGTGCAGGGTTCTTACTGCAGTCGTGGTTCAATGCTCCATACAGAGCGAAAAGGAAAGTGATGACGAAGGCAGCGTTAGGAAAAGTAGCCACTCTCTCACCTGACGTAATGTGGTGCGTACCCACAACTCGTCAAGGTCGAATTAACTAATGTCCTGTTGGCCCTTTCTTCAGAACACAAGAAACCTGGCACGTCACGCTCTAATTAATTATCTCCAGTTCTCGCTCCTCCTACAGAATTAAGTAATTAATACGACATAATTAATGATGGGCGACTCTTCTTCTTTTCCTACAAATTCCATGCCTGATGCAGTGGCGGATCTACATTTTGGGAGCCCTGAATCTTGACCTCTTGGAGGAAACCCTTTTATTTTTAATAGTGTTGGGGAATGGGAAAGAAACGTAATATAGAGAAAACTTGACTTGGGGGCCCTGAAGCTCAAGCGTCATTAGTTTCATAGTAGAGTAGATCCGCCTCAGGGTGTTGACAATCTAGTCTTTCCACAACTTTCAACTTTCTGTCATCAAAGATATGTATAAATTCTAATGTTAACTTTTTTCCGTGGCACGAAGTCAAAATGTCCTACATCCCATTTCTTTTTTAGACTTCTACCTTTTCCCCATCAATATTTCCTGCTTGTGACGGCATTGTCTACCCTGCTCTGCTTTAGTGGTCCAACAATGACCCAACTTAGAGTATAAAAATGAGGGTCTTCGAAGGTCATCAACCTTCGCTCAAGATTACTTTTAGCAGAGATACAAATAGAAGAATGATGATTCTATTTCAGGGAGCCTCACAGGATTTTAAAGAAAAGCAAGCAGAACAACTGGGATCATCTAAGCTGTCATGAACTTATTATTTTCCCACCCCTTCTGTGAGGAAATATTGACTTGTATTTTCTGAGCCTCCAGCTGAAGATGATTGCGCAACTATTAATTTAATAGCTCGATGTTGTTATGTATTTAAAACAATGAGTCATACGGGTGCAGACATACAATTTACTCAGTAGTGATTAATCCATCTACAGATTTAAAGTTACAGATAAAAAGGGTTTAATAATCACTTATGAGTTAACAACGTAAAATAAATAAAGTTGTTGAAGCAATAATATTTGTCATCATCGGATGATGTTAAATTTTGGTGGATAATAAGAAAAAATCTGAAATGTCCATTGGCTGTGTTTGTATGTTACTTAACTGCCGGTGTAGGGTCAGTTAGCTTCTGCTCCAGTCTTTATTGGTTCCCACATTTGCTTTGGACTGGTCCTTCTCTTCATTAGTCAAGTCTGGTGGCAGTAGCACGTCCCATGCAGTAAGGCTGGGGTAACTACTAAGGTTGTCAAGCGTCTTCAAGACCCATCTGATGTAGGCGTCTAGCGTCGACTGCTGGCAACTTTTACCACAAAGGGGAAACAAATGTCTCTTTTTAAGTATTGGGTCTTCTGATATGAATATCAGGCAACCTCCGCTTCCATCCACCACTTTATCTTCCTCGGAATATTTATGCTCCCTGAGCATTAATTTTAAACTCAATGAGTCGGATGAAAGTGCTTTTGGACAGCGGAAGACGACAATTTAAATATATTTATATATTTGTGAGGAAACCCGCACGAAGCAGTAACCAGCAGTGTATGTTCACCGTAGAGAGAGATTTTATCCATATTTCTTGTGCATTGTTCATTTGTCAGACTTGCTCCAATGTCATTTTTCTTAACTTTCTGCACAGACAGAGCAGATCAAGTGACAGCATGCATACACTGTTTATTCTGATGAAACTTTCCTACCTGGTTGTCGATTCGTATTGTTGCAGTTAAGTTGTCAATTCACGTTCTTTTTTATTGTCAGATCTTTGCCACTAACGTTTATGCCTTCTGACATATTCATACAAGTTCGTCATGTTTTACTTTGCCAAATGCCATAGTGTAGTTTATGGAGCACAAGCACATATCTGTTTTCATTTTTATATCTTTCTATTAATATTCTTATCCTTATTGTGACGTTGTTTGTGCCTTAGTCTTCTGCAATTCAGAACTATTCTTCGCAAATTTCTGGTTTTATTTTGCTTCTCATTCTTCTTATGATAAATTTTGATAGTACCTAGATCACTTGACTCTAAAACTAGTAGTATTTACACCTGATGACTCAAGGTCTGTTTTTTTTTTTAAAAATGTGTTTTACTTTTGGCAAAGCTACGAATAACAATTTTAGTACAGGTATTTGCGACGGTCCAATTTGCACCGATACACAATAACGCCAATTTTGAAATCCGAGGGGGAAAAAAATCGAAAATACAAAAGAATATATATATATATAGGTACTTCGTCCGAGAACTAAAACCGATTTCTTAGGTCATTGTGGGTTGTAAGTTCGCAAAATACTTTTTGTTTAAATTTACTTTTCTTTATCTACGATGTTAATTTAATTTAAATTACTTTATTTTATAGACTTCATTTAAGAGCTTTAAATATAAACGCATTATATTACTGGTCATTTTTTTTTTTTTTGGATGCCTGGAACGTAAATCATTCATTGACTTATATTTAAAAATTGTTTCAATTTACCCGAATTCAAAATGCGCCAGTTCGTCTAGGAACACATCCCTGGAGTATATCGAGAGCGACCTGTACATCATTCAGTGGGTATGCACTGCTGTGGATGGCATTAACAAGTTTTATCAGTGGGTATGCGCTGCTGTGGATGGCATTAACAAGTTTTATCAGTGGGTATGCACTGCTGTGGATGGCATTAACAAGTTTTATCAGTGGGTATGCGCTGCTGTGGATGGCATAAACAAGTTTTATCAGTGAGTATGCGCTGCTGTGGATGACATTAAAAGTTTTATCAGTGGGTATGCACTGCTGTGGATGGCATTAACAAGTTTTATCAGTGGGTATGCACTGCTGTGGATGGCATTAACAAGTTTTATCATATCTTCTTTTCCAAATTCTTCCGCAGCCGCCATGTCATGTACTATTTAATTATCTGCTTCAGGGCCTTGCTTTTCTTCATGTGGCTTACGGCGTCCTCAATATTTGCCACACACATTGGTGGTCCATGACTGTTAACATGAGTACTTTTTTTTTCATATCTTTTCTTATCGTAGAAGCCCTGTGTGTATACTGTCCCTTGTTTAAATTGCGTTCTCTTGACTTATTAAAATTGCTTCTTCATTTAATTTCAAAGAGCCAGAGAATGTTTGCGTTCTTCTGCAGGTTAAATCCTTGATTTCCTTGCACGTTGGCTGCGTGCCTTTTACTGCACTTTGTTCTAACTGCGGTTCTGATTTAGCTGACTTCCTTTCGTTGTCTGAATTTTTTGTTTATATTTCTTGATTTAACCTTCCGTATTCTTCTTTGCCTTGCTCCGTCTTTCTTCTTGTGTTCATCAAATGTAAAACTTCAACTGTGGTCCACTACTTATTTGCTGTCCTTGTTTATTGCTGATACGATTTCTTTTCATGTGTTTTCTATCGGCTCCTACAACATTTCTCATTGTTCATTTATACTCTGTAGTCTCTCTATGACGCTGATTGTACTGCAGTAAATAAATATTACACACAGACAGGTATATTTTAGGCACTCGTGAGAAATAAAGAAGTACAAAACTAGACAACAGAAGTGATAGGCTCGCCGGAGATTCGAACCCAGGACCATCTGAACGGCAACTACGCCTAGCTACGGAAGAGAATCATACTATCCTTCCTGCCATCTAGGCACCACAAAAATAATGCTTCGTGGACAGGGGTCATTAGCGCGATTTTCCACACGCAACACCGGATGTGTACCTATAGCGATCCAGCCTAATTAATGATACAATCACTTCTGCAGCCCCTTATTATATAGTATAGGTCATATTTCAGGTACCCTTTTACAGCTGAGTACACTGGAATGTGACGCTACCAGGTTTCGATCCCGGAATCCAGTAACTGTATTAGCCACTCAGACGCTTACCCTATCAAGCGCATCGTATAAGGGGACTGGAATTGGTTGCACCAGGTGCTAACAAATTGCTACAGGAGCCACAACTACAAAAGCCGATGAAGTGCTTTTGCTACAGGTATCCCGGAAGAAGCCCATGCTCCTTTGGGAACGGACAAAAATGGCAAGCAGAAGAATGTGACAACAAGGACGTGTCATTTATGCATTTTGATGTTTCCAGTTTCGGTATATAATATCTATATGACTGATATATATTTACAGCTAAACACATAACGGTCACAATAATTCTGTGATATCCAGCAACCTGGGAGGATGAAGATGCCGATCGCACAAAGTGACCATGCTCCCTACAGTACCACCTCAGATTGAACGAAAAAAAGCTCTCAAAACAAGCAGAAGAGAACAGAACGCGCCGAAAGAGACACCAAGAAAAAAATAAACAGCTGAGGGCTATCACCCCAGAAGCGCATTCCCATAGTCAATTATGACTGAAGGCGGTTACAACTACTACTTCTACTCAGCTAGCATTTCATGATTCTTCCCATACTACTTCTACTCAGCTAGCATTTCACGAATCTTCCCAGTTTATTCACGGCATCTGTAATCCTGACTTTCACACACTGAGCCCGACTTCCACTTCCGGGTTGTCATCGCGTGACATTTTTTTGTTGGACAGCACATTCTATTTGCATGAGATCTATCTCTGACATGAGTTAATCATATCTCAGTAAACGATTCATCGAAATCTTTTGCTCTCTTGACAGGGCTATCTATAAAGCAGCGATAGATACAGCATGGGATAATTACAAGGAAAGTCCGTGCATCAATCAGGTTTGATGAGACAACCTGAAACTAGTCTTAGCAGCGATGTTTTGGAGGGTTGGAAAAGGAAGTAGGATGGGGGTGGTGGTAGAAGGTGACATGGTTGTTGTCATTGATCCAGCGGCGCTTGGGTTCTCGCCCTTCTGCCCAATGTCATGTAGGTACATCTGAATGTTTTCGCAAGTTGTTTTGTTTATCCGTACCAGGTGTAAGGATGACATGAAAAAAGGGTGCTTTCACAGAAGTAATGAATACGGGTTTGTTAGAGCAAATTAGACTGTAGATGACACCTTGATGAAGGCGTACAGAAAAAAAATTACATAAAAGGAGACAAATCTCACGAGCGGGTATCATTAAAGTTTACAGCAAAGACAAGATAATGCACAGAGATGACAGAAGAATTAACATTTGAAGCTGACAGTCAGATCCTGAGACAAAATAAGTCAGCAACGAATTAACAATCACGCCGATTATTGGCACATCAAGAGGTACCTGTCAAGTAAGCCATTTGCTCCAACTGATCGTGATGTTTAGTTAACATTGTTGGAATTGATCGTGATGCCAAGTTAACACTGTTGAAATTGATCCTGATGTCAAGTAAGCATTGTTCCAAATGATATGTTTCTGTCAATGTTTTATGTTATATCTAGTCTACATTCTGTTTATAAAGAGACACACAGTTTGTGCTTGTCAAGCTCACGCCCCTTTGAGCAGGCGATTCTCTTAGAGACATGCACCACGCATAGTTGGTAATAATCCATCGACCTGCGTTTGTGGAAATCAAAGCAAATATCTATAAAATCCATCACCTGAAAAAAGTTGCAATAAACATACACCAAAGAAGCCATAATTCATCATCACCTTTTCCTTTGCGTTCCATACGGAACATGGAACCAGAACTTCAGCTAGTCCGGTTGTAGGAAAGCTGCACCAGGCATTCACAAGCTCTTGTAGAGGGGGTTTCTGTAGCAATTTGTTTTACATGATGAGGTTTGTCAGCCTCATCCTATATATAAAATCTCAGCTTTTTCTGCCAGTGCGTAACGCTAAGGGATGCAACTTTGGTTGAAAGTTAGACATTAATTGTATTGTTTCCCTTATATGTACTCTCCCAAAAATAGTAACACTTACCAAAGAAGAATGCGCAAATGACGGTGTGCACAAAAATATATTTATAGAATGTGTGATCCCGTATGTGTGATCCTCGCTGCTGCTACGTAGTTCGTGTACTGTGGTGATGCACAGTGGTTTTTAAAAAAACTTTTGAATAAGTAAAATTGCCGTTAGGTATTGGTGCTTTTGAATTTAATTCCCGTCTTATGACGGGCTTTTACACTAGCCACAACATAAAATTGGTCGCCTTGTACCCCAAATGGCTGAGGGAGCAACAGCCGTATTCTTTCTGTGTCTCTAGGGAGGCCCCTAGGAACTTCGCGGGGCCCACGGCAAGCATAGTGGGCAATAATCCCCAACGGACTGCGCTTGTGGAAATCAAAACAAGTAGCTACAAGGTTCATCATCTGAAAAACATTTTTTTGGGCAAAAAATATACTCCATAAGAAGCCAAAATAGTAAGCCGTAATCAAATATTAGATGGGCTAACTAGTGTGCCGATGGTCAAGAAAATATGGGCCTAACACCATATTCCCAATATGCCTCAATGGATGTGTAACGGGATCCTTTACCTTTGCCCCGATGGGTTAACCGGTTAGAGCGCTTTCCCTTCGTAGCGAAGTTACTGGGTTCTGGCTGACTGTTCTTGAGTTAGGGAAAGAAAGAGCAGCAGGGGAGGGAACTGCTTACCCTTACCTCATATAAAAAATGTGGACCTAGTCTGGTTAAATCTCTAACACTTCACTCCCCTACGGCAATCTCTGGTATGGGACTACCCCTACCTTCAATCAAATAGGATCTCGCGTGAACTGGGCAGAATTCAGTAACTGGATTTTAAAAAAAAACACACCAAAAAAAAAACTCTTTTAAACCTCTCACATTACTTGGTGTCCGTGATATTCACACTCGCGAGAAGCTTAATCAAATTTGGTGGTTATTTATCAGTATTACAGGCACGTATGTCTTCCTCTTTAGTAACAGTTGATACGTTTATATTATAACTCTTGACTTTTCTGTCTTTATCGGGCTTGAACTGGGTGGGCTCGATTACGTCTTAGCACGCAGATAAGTATGGATATTTTTATTTTCCGATGGCTAGATCGTTTAAAAAATGCATGACTTATGTAACTGTGACGACAAGTAGCCAAGATATTACAGCCTATGAAAGGCACTGCTTTTGACAGGGTCATTTCCGGCTACGCACTAGACACAACAAATTGAGGTACCATCCATCTATACCACAAGTACATAACTGGTACAACAGATCTCTGCATCTGTGGCATCAACCCCATGACAGCCGAACATCTGCTGCAGTCGAGCCCAATAGACAGCAGTGTTCGGAGTAGCATATGGCAACAACCTACTTCTCTCCACGACAAACTGTATGGAGGTGTAGCATAGGGGCTATGTATATATGTATGTATATGTAGAGCATATTTGCTAATTTTTTAATGTGCTGGGATAATATTTTAATGTTCCAACGTTTTGAAGGAATAATTCACTTTCAAAATATATTGGGATAGAGAATCAAATTCAGATGGTGCACTTTAATAATAATAATCATAAGATCGTAAAGGTAGGAATGGCTTTGTAAGATTGTACATTTCATTTCTTGATAATGAGTAGAGCCAGAAACATCGAATATTGATTGCAATCAGAGATTTTATTTATTGCAATACTTTAGTGAACATTGTTGATATTAAGCAGACACCATGTGCTAGGAAGGACAATTAGTGATGGTGGCAAACGGTAGATGTAGTAGATCTTTTATGATATGGCTGATTTATTGACTGACGCAAGACGGTAAACAACCTTATGGCGTGCATTATGCTTACATCATATTTGTCTCACGTGCATAAATTCTACAACCAGCAGTACTAAAGATACATATTTGTCTGTACTGTGAATTCTGACGGACATGCGACACATGGACTTTATAATTAATCTCTTCCTTTAGAGGGGTTTGGACTGACCAACGGTAGCAATAAAAGCTTACAGTCCCTTTAAGGGCTTTGCTTTTGTATACTATGCTCAAAGAGTTGATCTTCTCTATTTCATTTCTTGTCTCTTATTTCGGTAGATTTATCTATTGTAAGGGAAACAATTTTGCTAACTTTGGCATAACGCAAAGGCAAAGGGAAGTAATTATGACTGGGTTTGAAAAATGTCTGTAACTGATGTTAACATTTTTTAATGTATTGTATTGTTGTACGACGTACCCCCTTTGAACTGATTTAACAACAGCTTCAAGACAGTGTTGACGAAATGAGGAGTCTGATCAACAGTGGCCAGTCAGCATCAGAGGGGCGTCTTGGTTATAAACCACAGACACTATACCCTGGTCATTTCTCGCAGGTTCAGCTAGTGGTGAAAAACGTGACACAGTTTTGGAAATTGTGAACTGTTTAACAGTGGACCAACACTGTTCCTTGCATAAGCATAGCGTCTTCAATGTCCAGATGTTTTAATGACCGAGGGAAGTCAGCTACTACAACGCGTCAAGCAAGTAAAACTTAACATGAACATACAAACCAAGACACCCAATCCAATAACACAATGATGCTGACCAAACAGTGACAATATACATTTTGTAAATTGAATGAAATTTTGTAAGATATCTATATACCAAGGTGCTACTTTGTTTTTGCTATTCATCATTAATCAATAAAGTGCATTGATTTGTTTATAACTGCAGTTTTGAATTATTCAAATTTCCAGTTATAATTTTGTTGTGTGGTCAAAGAACACTTATAATTATAAATTGGTATTGAATTAACAACGAGCTGCACTCACTTAGTTATAGAGACACCCTTAGAGCATAAGATAGGTCTAGCGAAAAGGTAACTTACTTCACGGCTCTCTTCTACAGCTACCATATAGAACTGTGCAGTTAACAATCTGACGTGTCCAGTGCCATCCATACCACTAGTTCATCAGTTTCTTCTCCAGTTCTGGGAACTATACTTTCTATCAAATATCTATCTCACCACACAATCTTTCTGTGTTGAAACAATTACCACCGAAACCTAATCTGTCCATTTTTCTGTGTTGAACCGATTACCACCGAAACCTGTTCTGTCAATCTTTCTATGTTGAAACGATTACCTCAGAAACCTAATCTGCCCATCTTTCTGTGCTGAAACGATTACTACGGAAACCTAATATGACAATCTTTCTATGTTGAAACGATTACGAAGGAAACCTAATCTGTCCATCTTTCTGTGTTGAAACGGTTACCACAGAAACCGGTTATATCCATCTTTCTGTGTCGAAACGATTACTAATAAAAAAAACCTTACTGGTCTAAAGTTCCGAACAGAAGGCAATCGCCCAGGGTGTGAGATTGGAACAGTATTGAAGGGGCTACTAAATTTGCCAGCCCCAATCTGTATTGACTGGACCAGAGTGGATATCCAGTCAAGGAAAACTGTTGCAATTTGCAACGCCCAGTTTGTGTTTGACGGTTTCAGTGGAAGGTGGGAGAGAAGATAATTAGTGAGAAAAATAACTAGAATATATTTCGGTTACATACTTAAAGTAAATTGTGTTATGTGGTAAATTAAGCAGTGAAACAATGGTAAAGACTAGATCGAATCTCGTATAATGCTTAGTGAACTACAGGTGAATGGCACTATCGGAAAGTACGGCGTCGGTCGCTGTAACAGCAAGGGACTTTTTCTCCTCCAGACTTGCGCAGAACATGACCTCCTTGTCACCAACACCATTTTTCGACTTCCTACCTGTAACTGTCTTTTTCTCTTGTTGAGGTGATCACTGGCCCAAGACAGTATACATGTTGTTAGGTGTGTAGTGCGAGCGTATGATGAACTGAGTGTGGGTGCGAATGAAGACGCGAATGTGTTTAGGCTCGTATATATGTAGACCCTGCAACCCATACACTCACATGCAGTAGTCAAGGATGCTTGGACACTGCAGGCACGTTTCAAAACATTTATTGACGAGAACACACATGGTATCAACAGGAACAGTCAGTGTAACAAGGTCATGCTGACCGGAAATCGATAGGTATACATTAGGCATTCAACAAGCTGGTAAACATTTGAATATTCGTGCATGGTCAATACAATGTTCTTCAATAATGACAGTTCGTGGCGTCGCCCTGGTATCACTGACTAAACGCGTCAGATACCTTAATCACTTTGACACATAGGTGCAACTTGGCATTCCCCGCCAATTGCACTGTATTAGGCTGTAGTACATTAGCCGAAAACACAGTCCTCGTTCTGATAAGCAGGTTACCATCAACCCTGCAGTAATGCTTATTGTAGACATAAATACCGCCAATCTGCGGTTCCCACAATATATCTTCGTCACTGGATTTCTGGACAATATAAAGACTAATAGTCTTGGATGGCTACCTCGAGCACAAAATATAAGTTCTGAAATGGAGGATCGGTGAGCTGCAGTTCACAGACTAGCAATCTTCTAACATGTTCTGCCACCGAAAGCATAGTAATGGAAAAAGTCGGTATTACCTGTAACCGAATCCACAGAACATAATAAGGAACTCTGCTGTCATTCCAACGCACAGAGATTCACTGGGGAAAACTGCCATCGCAGTCACTTCGAAGATTCTCCCCGAAAAACACAATGGACCCTTGGTCCCTTCAGAAAACCCAGGACACTTCACGGCTTGCCGGAAGTCTAACTCCACTCCCGCTTAAAAAACCCTGCCTATAGGCATACGCCAGAACTGTCTACCTTTGATCCTAAAGGTCAAACACAATGAATGAATAAACAAGGGAAGACAACCCCTAATCAACCTGACATCGCAGGTAAAGACACAATTATTCTTATGATAAAAACATAAGCAAATAACTTGACAGATGACTCCGTCAAAAATGACAGCAACACTACCGGAAACAGGACCTCCTGGATGCACCCTCGCTCAAAGCATTGGCACCCAATTGACTATGTAATTGTTAGGAAGAAGGACATATGTCGTGCCGAATGCTGGACTGATCATCGCCTCATTGTGTCTAAACTTAAAATTCGTATCCAACCAGCCAGGCGCCCTCAGGGGAAGAAAACTCAAAAAAGGCTGGATGTCACCAAACTCATCTCATCTCAACCCGTAACCCGTCATGGGTCGTAGGGGTGCCATGGTGGAAGCATCAGCAGACAGGGTCCTCCACTGCTCTCTATCCTCAGCAATGCGTACAAGTGTGGAAAAACCGTGTCCTGCCCATTCTTTGATGTTATCAGCCCAGGATTTTCTTTGCCTTCCTCTTCTCCGTTTACCTTCGACTGTTCCCTGGAGATAAAAATCAAACAGTCATTTACTGACACCCTAGAAGACCGTCTCAAATCTATCTCGTTAGACGGCCAAAGTGTGGAAGCAAATTGGGCAGCCCTTAGTAAGCAGATCTACAACACTGCTACAGAGGTCCTGAGTCCCACCATCAAGAAACAAAATGACTGGTTTGATGAGAACTCAGATAATATAAAGAAGATGTTTGCTGAAAAACCCCATCTCCATAAAGCATATTTAAATGATCCAAAATCTACATCCAAGAAAGACGCTTTCAACAACATGCGTAGAATCGTCCAACATAAACTACGCCAGATGCGGGACTCATGGCTGAGTAATAAAGCAGATGAGCTCCAAGGCTTTGCTGACAGACATGACTTAAAATTTTTTTACCATGCACTCAAAGCCGTCTATGGTCCAACATCATCAGGATCATTTCCCCTCCTTAATGCAGATGGAAAAACACTAATTACAGACAAGGAAAAAATTCTCCAATGCTGGGTAGAACATTTTAATAATATTCTGAACCATCCATCATCTATTAACGACGAAGCCATCAACCGGCTGCCCCAAATTCCTATAAATGAAGCACTAGATGATATACCAACTCTGGAGGAAACTCAAAAGGCGATTCGTCAACTTTCTAGTGGAAAGGCCCCCGGCTCCGATTCATTTCCTGTTGAGGTCTATAAAGATGGTGGTACAGTTCTGATAGAGAAACTTCACATGATCGTCCAACAAATGTGGCAGAGTGAAACCATACCAAACGATCTCAAAGATGTGTCAATTTTACATCTGTATAAACATAAAGGTAATCGCCAAGACTGTACCAATCATCGAGGCTACTATCAATCGCAGGGAAGATATTCGCCAGAATCCTTCTGAATCGCCTTACGGCTCATCTTGACAAAGGTCTTCTTCCTGAAAGTCAGTGTGGATTCCGGAAAGAACGTGGAACCACCGATATGGTGTTCACTGCAAGACAGCTACAAGAAAAATGCCAAAAACAACACTGTGACCTGTACGCAGCTTTCATCAACTTGACAAAGGCGTTCGACACGGTCAGTAGAGAGGGTCTATGGAAGATCATGGCAAAATACGGCTGCCCAAAGAAATTTATCACAATAGTGCAGCAACTGCATGATGGAATGCAGGCTAGAGTTCAGGAAAACGGTGAGCTATCGGAGCCTTTCCACGTCTCAAATGGAGTTAAACAAGAGTGTGTACTTGCACCGACTTTGTTCAGTATCGTGTTTTCTGCTTTGCTGACTGATGCTTTCAGAGACGGGGACACATGAATCGACATCAAATATAGTATTGATGGAAAATTGTTTAACCTTAAGAGGCTTCAAGCAAAAACCAAGGTCAAATCACACACCATCAGAGATCTTCTGTTTGCTGATGATTGTGCCCTCAATGCTGGCTCAGAGGCTGATCTGCAGAAAAGCGTGGATAGAATCTCCGAAGCCTATTCCAACTTTGGGCTTACCATCAACACGGAGAAAACAGAAATCATGTACCAACCAGCTACTGGCACAATTTATACTGAGCCAGTCATCAAGGTACTGTAAATGGTGAGAAACTGAAAGTTGTGAACAGATTCACATACCTTGGTAGCACACTATCCCAGAACATCGTTTTTGATGATGAGGTGAACACCGGGATCTCCAACGCCAGCCGCAAATTTGGCAGACTATACACCAACGTTTGGCATCGAAGTGGCATTAGGCTACAGACAAAGCTGAAGATGTACAGAGCTACGGTGCTTCCAGTGCTGCTTTATGCATGTGAAACATGGACTGAATACAGGCGCCACGTAAAGAAGCTTAACCACTTCCATACAGTCTGTCTCAGAAAGGTAATGAACATCAAATGGCAAGACAAGATCCCGGATACCGCCGTACTTGTCAGAGTGTCGTATTTTGGTCTGTATTACAACACGTCAAATTTACCGCTCGAAAATATCGAAGATAAACAGTACAATTATAACAACTAATAGAATCGCTCCTTTTTCTGTTAGGTATAGGAAACCTTTTTATGCTTGATAATAGTGCCTATTTTGTGTATTTGACAGAATGAAAACTTTTTATTTCTTAATAACTAAAGATTTGTAAACAGAAAGGAATAACTAGAATTATAGCGGGGATATTACTTAAGAGGTTAGTGTAAAGACTTCCTCATAAGAATATTTTATTGTACGAGAAAAATTAGTTTGGGTGACATTTAAACATCAGGGTAGCCCTCAAATTAGCCAGTTAAAGTCTGCACAAATTTAAATGCACTGGGCTAACTAAAATATTAATAGATAGAACGATAGAGATCAATTCCTAGTTTTATTAGAACTTAAAATAATTGAAATCGGCCCAAAAATAAGTTAGGTACATAATATTTAAACTTATTCAGTTTGAACGAGAAGGCTAAAAATCGTTTAGGGTGTAAATTCTTAACGCCAGTTTTGACTGTGTTTCGATTGGTCGAGCACAGCGTAATAAAAGGCCTTGAACTTGGTCGGATTCTTGCCACTAACATTTTGAAATCATAAGCGATACGAGGAAGAGCGCAAAGGTACATGTCAAATATTTTGCCGCCTGTATCTAAAGCAGACTCAGAGAACCATTAAAAGCCTGTATCAGCTTTTACCTGAGGGTAGGCGATATATATATATATATATATATATATATATATATATATATATATATATATATATATATATATATATATATATATATATATATATATATATATATATATATATATATATATATATATATATATATATATATATATATATATATATATATATATATATATATATATATAAAATCACTATATTGACTCTTATGGAGAAGAACACTCCATTTTATTTATTTAATTGTGTATTTACCTTTTGACTTCATTTCTAAGTTTCCTAACCAAAAGAGAACTGGTTTAGGAACAATAAATTGTAAATTGTATCATTCAGTCCTGCTTAATTATTGCAATTTAAGTTTATGTTCTGTTTTGATAGATATTACATATTAATAATTAAATTCCCCTAGATAATTAGCCACACAAACAAATATATAACCATTACTCATTGTGGGATCTGGAGAGGTAACAGATAGATCTTCAGGACTCAACACTATCATCATTCCTGTAGGTTTACTTAGCTTGACCCCACTTTAATGTCGATACACCCTTACTCTTTTCAGAGAATGGGGTATTTCTTATAAGACCAGTCTCTTATCTGGCACTATCCTGGTATCATCTGATACACCTATTTGTCCAGGATATCTTTAATTTTAATAACATCTGAACCTCTCGCGACACAGAGCTGGTATCCCTAGCATCGATCCTATTCTGATACAGTCACAGATTCGCTGGGCAGGTCATGAAGTCTGCATGCCAGACCATCGATTGCCAAAAAGACTCTTTTATGGTGAGATGCAGAAGGGTAAACGCTCCCATGGTGGCCAAAAGAAGCGCTTCAAAGACACTCTTAAGACTTCATTGAAAACCTTTGGCATAAACCCTGACACACAGGAAGCTGCTGCGCAAGACCGAACCTCTTGGCGCACATCTCTTCGTAAAGGTGCAGCGGCATGCGAATCATCCAGAAAAGCAGCAGCGGAGACAAGCTAGAAAAGACCGTGTAATAAAACCTTCACCTGAAGCAAACATTCCCTGCCCACACTGTCCGAGATCTTTCCAGCCCGCATCAGGCTCATCAGTCACCTTCGTGCCCATAGACAAACCTAACATATTCCTAATAATTGGATAAACAGAGTGGTCTTCATCACCCATGATGGATGAACAACAACAACGGGTGAATGGCGTAAATCGTGGTCACAAAGTACGGTTCTAGGGGATAATTTTATCTTCATTATCAAACATCTCTACATACAGTTTTCATGATGTGTCCTGCAAGACTGAAACGATGCCGATCAGGGATGCTATCATTAAAAATAAAATGCAAGCGAGGGAAACAATTACATCCCTTGAGATCGAACACTTCACTCATTTCACGTGCAATCTTTTCCAAGTACATGCTAAAGATCTAAATTTTATTCGGAGAATATACATGTCAGTAGGGAATAAGTGCCTTGTAGTCAAACGTGTCTGGAAACGGATCTGCGCGATACACTGTTCAGTATTTTGGGTAAGAATGGTGCATAAATCAATGTGGGTAGATTCAATTTTACCACCGTTATCTCAGCCTATTTTACAAGAAATCTAGGGGAGAAAACTACATACTATATCTTATATATAAATATTACGCATGCAAGTAGATAGAACTAAGTATAAATATTCATCTTTTTCTCAGAACACCCTCAGACGAAAACGTGCGACTGTCTCAAGAAAACAATGGACCGCCGAATGCTGTACATTATTTTAGGTAAGAAGGATGCATTGATAAATGTATTCTGTAACATTTTGTAACAAATGTTTCAATACCCATTGTACTGTGACTTTTAAAAACTAAGTAAAGTAAATATATTCATTGCAGGTGACGGGTTCAACTGTTCGCTTCCATTAGGCATTGCGTAAACAAAAATACACGTGTGAAAAAGCGCCGGGGGTTTAACCTGTTATCATGGCTGGCTGCTGTCCATGTAATCGGTCCGGGTTTAATTATCGCCTGAAGTATTAAAAAAAACCATTAACAATATTCTGTAGTCTTAACAAAAAAGGTTGTAAACAATTTGAAAAACGGTATTTAATGGCTCTTATATAATAAAACAACAACCAAAAAAGCTTCAGCTTTCATAAAATGGTGCTTGCATAGAACAGAAGGATTCAAGTGATATGACAAGATCACTAATGTGGAACTGATGACAAGATCACTAATGTGGAACTGATGACAAGACCACTAATGTGGAACTGATGACAAGATCACTAATGTGGAACTGATGACAAGATCACTAATGTGGAACTGATGACAAGATCACTAATGTGGAGCTGATGACAAGACCACTAATGTGGAACTGATGACAAGATCACTAATGTGGAACTAATGACAAGACCAATAATGTGGAACTGATGACACCTGGGTAAGAGATCACCTAATGTGGATAAGGGGAACCAAATAGGAAGACAAGATCACTAAAAAATGGAACTGATGACAAAGATAGGCACTAATGTGGAACTGATTTACAAGAAACCTACTAATGTGTGTGATGATACACAATTAGGATCTCGCCAGTGATACGGAGTTCGTGCACTGTGCTGAGATCCTCCTTGTGTGATCTAAGGGACGAGATCGGAGCACTGATGGAGTTGTGGTGCAATGAAAGTGACAAGATCATAACAGTGGAACTGATGACAAATGTTCATGTTTCTTGACACTACAGATTCTGAAAGGTAGCTTCAATTAATCTCCGTTCCAATTTTTACTGGTTACAACTAGCATTTTAATTTCCATTGAGGGCATGCAAGATCATAAGGCATGAAGAAGATTCCCAGTAGACAAGATATCATCAGGAAAGATTCCCAGTAGACACACACATATAAGAGGAAGATTCCCATGAACTCAGAGCAATGTTATAAGAGGAAGATTCCCAGAACTCATCACATATGTCCTAGTTTCACGAACTCATCACCTATGTTCTATTCTCATGAACTCATCACCTATGTTCTATTCTCATGAACTCATCACATATGTCCTAGTTTCACGAACTCATCACCTATGTTCTATTCTCATGCACTCATCTCTTGCGCATTTCCAACATCTGTCGTATATAGAGGAAGATTCCCAGTAGAGTGATAGATATAAGAGGAAGAAATTTTTTCCAGTAGATACAAGATATAAGAGGATTGAATAATTTCTCTAATCCAGTAGAACAAGATATAAAAGGAAGATTTCCCCTTATAGAAAATACAAGATATAAGAGGAAGATTCCAGCACAAAACCGTGAGAACAAGATATAAGAGGAAGATTCCAAGTAGAACAAGGTATAAGAGGATTTATCACTAGAACTTTACAACATAAATCATATACATCAATAGATCATGGTTTACAGACAAAATGAAAATTAATCAAATAGGTTCTTCCCTCTGGTAAAGGAAAAGATAAAGAAGATCCCAACAGAGGAATTAATTAACCCAAAAGATCAGTGGTTCCTAATGACGTCATAACCCCCCCCCCCCCCCTTCCCCCCGATCACCTGGGTAGTGAGATCGGATGATGCCTAGTCTTCCCGGATAAGGGGGACCAAATAGGAAGTCCCGTGTGCAAGTAAACACTAATAAGTAATAAGACTATTCAGTTACATTAATTTTTGCCAAATCCAGCCCCAGACTAGTAAGTTGCTGAAAATTTCACGGTAGTCGCTGGAGTTGGTGATTTAATTGTTTTTCCTGGATAAATACTGTATCTCTGCCCAAAAATATTCAGTTGGTTGATGTAAGGTTCATAAGGCGTGGTGGCATTTAATACCGACCATAGGAATGTGATTCCCATATACACACATTGGGATTCTGTGCCAGTGATTGCGGAGTTCGTGCACTGTGCTGAGATCCTCCTTGTGTGATCTAATAGGTACGAGATCGGAGCATTTACTGATGGAGTTTGTCTGTGTGAAATGGAGGTAGTCTTTAAAAGTTTCCAAACAGATTCACAGTTTCATAAGTTTTCATTTATAATTTCATAACACCGCTTTCGCTGGGTTTTCTGATCAGCCTAGATTTTATGAAAGAAATATAAACTTTAACCAAAATATCAATATTATATCTAACACGTGTTAAGGTAAGACTCTTTAACCACTACGTTATTAAATTAATTATAAAACCACAAATGTCTATGTTTCTTCGCTTTTAACGGTAGTGATAATTAATCACTAGTCATTTTAAAATTTTTACAAAAATGGTTACATAAGCATAAATAATATATTGACCGGGCAGTTATATAATCTTTTACACACTGCATCAATGAAAGCATGAAGAAAATGTGTAACCACTCATCAACAACAAAAGAAAACACACACACACACACACGCGCGCGCGCGCGCACACACACACAATCAAGCACACTTTGTACGCTCTAGCGAGCTAGTTATTTCAGAAAATTCTCTGAGCAACTGAAATGACTTTTGGGGAGACGGGTATATATCCATAGATGTTCTTTCTCCTTAATGCAAAGTCGCCACCTATGTTCTATTCTCATGAACACATCACATATGTCTATTCCCATGAACTCATCACATATGTCCTAGTTTCACGAACTCATCACCTATGTTCTATTCTCATGAACTCATCACCTATGTTCTATTCTCATGAACTCATCACCCATGTTCTAGTTTCACGAACTCATCACCTATGTTCTATTCTCATGCACTCATCTCTTGCGCATTTCCATACCATCTGTAGGGGGGGGGGGGGGTCACTGCTGCACTATTTCCATATGTGACACCCTCACATATTGTGTCATCCGTTTGTCTCTCATATACTGGTAACATATTGCACAAACATATATATATACAAGGTATAAAACCCACTCAGTTCAAGGAACACAAATAAAAGCGCACAAATAACTGTTACAAAGTCTTCATCATGGTATACGACGAATCAAAACGTTACACAATGGATAACAAACATATCGAAATAGGAATTGAATGAACGAATGCTACCACAGCGAGTGTCAACGAATCAACATTTCAGGAGAAAACAAAAAATGCAACTGGAAACGACTAAAATGTGTATCGTGAAAAAGTGTAACTTATCAGACTGAATATTTTGGCTTTAATAATACAAAAGTTAATGAAAAAAACGAACAGAAGTAACGAAAGAATAAAAACAATCAGCTAAAAGGCCTTGAAAATATTGTATATTTTCGGAACAAGCGCGTAGTGGAAATTCCACCCATGATTTCATTTATCCTACTCTCCTTTATCTTGCCCCAACCAAGTCAGCATTTCCATTTTACGATGTGGGTACAGAAATGCTAAGCTACTGAAAAGAATGCATAAGTGATGCGAGTCTAATCTAATAACTATGGCGAGGTTTGTTAAAGTTATCTCGGCTTGTTTTTTTGCTATTCGTGTTCCTGGTAGTTTAACGTACATCATGGTGTTAAAAGTGGAGCATTTCAAAATATGATGTCTCGTCAAAGTGTCACTGCATTGGGCTATATATGGAAATAATAGGAAATCAAATCCAACTAAAAAATCAGAATCTTCAAATTAAATGTCAAGTCAGTTGTATAGTATGGTTGTGACACACGGAGAACAATAAAACAGAAACCAGGAGTTTACAGATACTCTTAATTGTGTGCTTGCGCCGAGCTTCTACAGGTCTTGCGGAGGTCATGTGAGGACGGCAGACCATGGGTCAGAGGGGTTCAGGACCAGCACTGGTGTGGGACAGGGTGATATCCTGTCAACTTATCTTTTCATACTTCTCATGGACGATGTCATCAAGGCATGTAAGGAGAGGACAAGAGGGTATTCAGTGGGGTGCTGGAAGATGGGACGAGTCTGTGTTTCAGAGCTGGCATTTGCTGATGATGTTGCCCTGATTGCTAAATCAGAGGCACATCTTTAATCCAACCTGCAAGTCTGGAAGGAGGGGCTGGAGAGGAGAGGGATGGTCATAGGCAGCTCTGAAACAAAAACCATGGTGATATCACGAAAGGAAAGAAGGGATCGGACTAAGCTGGGAGAACAGGTCCTGTAGCAGGTCAACCACTTGAAACGCTTCGGAGCTATCATAGACTGGAAGGGAGGCATTAAAGAAGAGTTGGCTACCCGAAGAGCAGCGGCTGGGAGACTTTTTCAGGCCGTAAATCGAGGATTCCTCAGCAAAAGAGAAGTTGGTAAGAAGACGAAGATGGCTGTATCCCGCTCCACTTATATCCCAGTCCTGACGTATGGATGCGAGTCATGGTCAATGACTACAATCCACAAAAGCCAGATCCAAACCTCAGAAATGATGTATCTCATGGTCAATGACTACAATCCACAAAAGCCAGATCCAAACCTCAGAAATGATGTATCTGAGAAAGGTGGTTGAAGTAACAAGAAGAAACATGGTCCGATACATCAAGGCCTAAAAACCCAACCCCTGCAGACCCAAGTAGAACGGTCCCAACTAAGATGGTTTGGCCATGTTTGCAGAATGGGAGAGGATCGGCTACCACGACAAGCATGGGAAACTAAGAGCCAGGGATCCAGACCTCCAGGACGACCCAGAGTCCGCTGAGAGGACAACATTAGACAATCTTTGAAGGACCGAGGACTAGAATGGAACCACGCCAGGAGGAAGACAGCTGATAGGATAGTATGGCGCTCTCTCTTCCAAACCTCTACACCTCACGTTAGAAGAAAAACGACTAAGTAAGTGCTTGCGCCGAATAGGAGGATTGACATAGAACGACAAGATTACAAATGTGGAACTGATAACGAGAACCAGCAGGTGCCATTGGGACTGGAAATGAAAAGATGTGGCTGGCGATGGATAGGACACACTGAACAGAAACTTGTTGATAGCATTACAGGACAGTCCTTGTTTTGGAATTCCCAGGGTAAAATAATACTGCGAGACCTAAGAGTACATTGAGAATGGAATTGGAAAGATAGATTTTTAAAAGTATAAAGAAGAAATTGAAAGAACTAGAAGGGATGGCATAGCACGGAAGAGTTTGGCGTGACCTGTTTGGTGGCCTACGCTCCACAGGGAACTAACGGTTAGTGTTGAATGATGATGATGACGACGATGATGATGATGATAATGATGATGATGACCAATAATAAAAAAAAGATGCAAATTTCAATGGTACAGCCGTGCATCAAATTTAAAGGGGTTGACACAAAATCGATTGTACTTCAAAGAACAGTTCCATGAACCAAATAAGGGATAGATCAAATATACGCTGGCCAGATAATATTCAGAAATAGAACGAAAAGATCTTTGCAGATCTGCTGTTTTAGGCACACACACCAGAAATAGATGTTTCGCATGCACGCAATACCCGGGGGTTGAAGAGATAAACGCTACCATGAAATGGACAAAGGTGGATATGGATAATGAAATGTTGAACAGAAGATGGTGCACCAACAATTATCTAGGTTAAGTGACCAAAGAAGACAGGAAGTTGAGGATGTGGTTAACATATGCGTATCTTCCTTTTAGTTTATGGTTCTAAGATACTGTCAATTCATCTGTTGTTGTTCTTCCATCTTTTGCTATCTCGTGAGAATGGAGCCTGATCAATTACCACTGCGCGCCTACGATAGTAGAAGATTGGTTTTAGTGCACGAGGAACACCAAGAGGCAGATGTATAGACAATATTACATAAATCCTACAACGATGGATAACAGCAGCGAACACAACACACTTAGCTCGACAAGGGAAACTTCAGCTGCACACGCCTCTTCACGGCAAGAGTGGACCCGAACAGTAAAAAGTGAAGTAAATTATTCTTCCACTTATGCTTTTGATCGTATCCTTATCCAGACCTACATTTACTTGGTTCGCATTGCATCTTTTTTTACCTCTTTGTCCGCCTTTTTGTTTCCTTCTATACCTGCATGGGAAGTATCCTCGCTAATAGAACTATGCATTCTCTAGTGCATGGTTTCTTAACCGGGGTTCCACGGAATACTAGAGTTACACGAGAGATCGCGATTGAAAAAAAACATAAACGTCATTTTTTTAAACTTTGCACTCTGGGCGATGCTAGCTAGCACTCGCAGTCGTCGGCAGTGATTGAGCAGCTTCTTATGACAATGCGCAATAGGACCGTGTTCACTTGGTTGAGTCCATTCTCGGTTTAAGACGAGAGATAGGAAAGGCTATTGATAATTGGTGAGCGCTGTATTGCACGAAGGTGAGGACGGGAGGCTGATGACGTCAGCATATCCGAATTACCGTCCTTCCCCAACCACCCTTACGCGCCACCGACTGACTTATGGGAGCGATATAGAAGCGAACAAACTCTACCAGAGTAGTTGAAAATCGAAGGGAAATTTTCATTCTGGAGTAGAAATTTCTGATAGGACTTTTAGGCCTATTTGGTTAAGGTTAACAATAAACAAAAAAACAATCAAGTCGGAAATTTAAAAAGGAAAGACTGAAGTTTCTTTTACCTTGGCTAATAAGGTGGCCCGAATAAACAGATCCGGGAGCCGCGCTGGTGTATTGGTAACCACATTGCGCTGGGAATCGGGTGTTCAAGGTTCAAGCTCGGGCGTGAGCATTTGAAAGAGCGTCTTTGACCGGGATTTTGATTGAATAACCTGAACTGCTCCTGAGATAAACCCTCTGTGGATGGGAAGGAACGAAGCTCCTGACGGGTTGGAAGGAAAGTCCACGGGCTCCCCAGGCTCGCAATGACATGTCATTGGGCCGAAGGGCTGAAAGCCCAAGTGCCGATGGTTAAGAGAAAAAAAATATATAAATAAACAAATCCACAGAAAAAAAATCATTCCCTACTCAAAAGCACGGGCAATTATTATTGGATGATTACATTTACAGCTTACTGATCATGTTTAGGTACCGTGAGCTGCAGATATAATAATTTTTATGTAGGCGTTCCCTGAGACGTTAACATTATTTCAAGGGCTCCTCCATGATAAAAAGGTTGGGAAAGGCTGCTCTGGTGTATACGTATGTGTTCATCAGAAGTGTCTACTGAAGTATACGCTGGTAAGTCACTACTGCCAGGGTTCCGTCGAAACTGTTCGAAATGAGCTGCGCATTTCCTAAAGCCGGCCCTTAAGGGGACGGGCGAATTGTAGATCAATAGAGAAGAATATTTATTGTGAAAAAAAAAAAACAACAACGACTAGCTTGATGATCTGTTCAAGTACGTGAGGTGAGAGCACAGGTTGACCTTACAAAATTGAGAGCATTGATTTTACCACAGCTAGCTGAGTATGTCACATCATCTTCGTGACAGAGATAAACCCTGAAGCTGTTTTGAGAAGATAATGAAAAGTATTGTTACCATATTTATTCAAACAGCGCTCAACATTTACTTAACCCAGTGTTTCCCAAAGTCTGGTAGGCGTACCCACGAAGGCAGGGCCGGCCTTAGCCGTTGTAGGGCCTGATTTGGACTATTTTGGTGGGGCCCCTGGACTTTTCATGTTTTTTTTTTTTTCAGATTAAGTATCAGAAATATATTCTATTGCGCTGAATTAAAAAATACAACGGCCTATGCTCCTTCGTTAGCTGATGGTTGATGATGATGACGATACTATTTAACATTGTAATGGTTGTGTTATAGCCTTACCTGTAATGCTAACAATTAAAATTACTCAGTGGCAACACATTTCTTTGCTGAAAATGTTTTTAATTAAAAGCAATGTGAGATGAATAAACTGAAACTTCAGAGATCTACATGTATTTCAGTTTGTAATCTACGAAAAGCGGAAGTGCTGCAATTAGGGTGGAAATTAAGAGTTACAATATTGCGTTCCGTATTGAACAGTGTCGTGAAAAATTCTAATCCACATATATAAATGGGAAAATAAATGTAAAGCCTAACGAAGTAATTTAATAGAAAGAAAGAAGAATGGTGAAAGACCAGTGCTTTCTCTAAATAGCGTACACCTGCGTTGTAGAACGCCATAATGACTGAACCCGAGATCCCCTTTTTTTACTTCGTCTGCATAAACTACACGCGTGTCTAAAAATAAAACTGGTACTGTGTTTCTTAGAAAACCTTGAGATACGCAAACTGCTTAATGACCTAGATATAATATTACATTAATGTCATTATATACACTACGTTAACCTAAAAGACAGACGGGCTTAGAAGAGAGAGAGAGAGAGAGAGATGCACGGAGGAATGCCAATCCCACGTCGTCTCGCGATTTAAAAATTAATGCCACCCCACGCGAAAGGCATGCAGGCTTGATTTTTTTCTCAAATAGACAGTGATAAAAAACACTAACGATACGAGGTAAGGTTTTAAAAAACATGTTTAATGCTTATTAGGAAACATGACACAATACTGTTTTACGTCTGAAATCCCTGACTTTATACTGACAGAACAGTCGAAAAGGCAGAACAGGTGCCGGTTTGAAAAATAAAAAAAACAAATACACGACTATCCTAGAATAATACATATTTTGAACGAAGCCACTTAACCCCATTAAACTTATATATTCTTGTACCTTAAGACTTGCTGACAAAGAATATGTTATGTGTTACGCAAATGGTCTAGTACTTAATAAATTATAGCCAAAATACTATAGTGAGGTTGTCTGACAGCACAAGATCATATTTGCTCATAATGGCTGTTTGAACAACACTGCTTTAGGGAAATGAGGCCAACCAGTTAGATACGATTTGATTGGCGGTAGTCCTATGTAAAGCGAAACCTGATTAGTCGGACTGCAAATACTATTAGGGTTGTTAATGGTTACGGTAGGATGGGTAATATTTTTTCAAAGGCTCTTGTAAACATGGTCTCATTGGTTAGAGCGTTCGATATAGTCAAATAGAAGCGTCAGTTCAGGGCCAGTTTTGAAAATCCAATTTGTAAGAAGCAAGTGCGTTGAGTACAAGCTAATATTTTTCTAAATAAAAGCCTGGGATAAGGCAGATCAAAATTGTGCCAGAATTCATCGCCAGTCAACGTACTTGTGTATATTTCCTTGAATTGTGGTAAGCTAGACACATTTCCTACATATATATGTATATATTATAGGAAAATTGAATATGAATTGATAAATTGTGTCTGTATGTGTGTGATTCAGTAGCAAACAGAAGGCAAAGCCTAGATATTGCTCCACCATGTAAAAGCTTGTCAGAGAGGAGTATAACTGCATTGGCATATATGGGACTGCCAATTAGTAACATGACACCTATCTTATTGTATAGAAGGAATTACAGCTGGAATTGCAGAGGCGTTGTAACACTTAGGGAGAGGAATACTGGTACATTGTCACATGAGAAGCTAGTAGTTGGCATACAGCGCTGAACTCTGTGTTTGTAATGTCCTGTACTTCAGTGTGGAAATAGATATTATATATTACTTCTGAAGAAGGAGGTACAACCTTCTTATTTCAGGGACCGTGGTACTGAAGTATTAGAGCAGCACCTGGTCTGAGTTTTGCTGGATCCATAGGGCTGGCAGCAGACTCCTTGTCCAAGATATCGACCAGTGGGGTATCTCAAGATAACTGAGAAGCAAGCGAGCAGAGGAGACAGTTTTCCTGCCGCAGACACCTAAGTTAAGAATTCATCAGCCAGAGCAGCTCACCCTTGTATAACCCTCCTTAAAATTGACTGTAATAATAAAGCAAGAGGGAAAGTTAGTGTTTACAAATAAAAGAACTGTGAACCCTTCAAGATTATTTCCACCATTAACAAACACATGAAGTCGTGATGACAAACAACAACATAGCTTCAAAAGCCAGTATTACCTCTTAATACCAGAGCATAACACTACACACATATTGTAATAATATTCTATGTCAGGACAAAGATCCTTTGTATAATTTGTGTACATAGACATTGTATTTACATTTGATTGTGAAGAACTTACTCTGTTCTGTATTTTTCTTATTCACTGAATGCGACCATTCTCTGGTTTTGCTCGGTAACCACGAGAGCTAAGTCCAGCATGTGAAATTTCTGTACACATGTTAAAGTTTACTTACCTGTCAGACAATTCTATTCTCTCCCCCCCCCCCCCTCCCCCCTCCCCTTTACGAACTTTAAAATAAGGTTGTATTTTTACATAAAACTTTCTTTTTCTAAGTCGTATAATTCTTTTTAAAATTGGAGGTATCAACCAGAATGCTGGGGGCCCCTGCAGTCGCGAAGCCCGATTGGATCCAATCGGTTAAATCGGCCTAAGCCCAACTCTGCCCGAGGATATGCGAAAGGATCATTTAGTCGAATTTCGTTTAATTTTCGGATAAGTCGAGGTAATTTGTCTGTCCCAACTCAAATTTGGATTCGCATAGGTCGAAATTCTGCCTTTATTCACTAAGTTATAGTACTACGTGGCCGTTTATAATCTTTTTGGTGAACAGGCGATAATAGGTTAATAAACGTCCGAGCTTCCGTCAGTACACTTACAAGGCTAACATTCATTAAACCAGCAAGCACGTATTCGACAGGCCAACTGAGCGAACGCTGATTCACCTCGGTTTGCGAGAGAAGGACCTGCGTTATACTCTGACAGCAACAGGACTACTCGTTTGATATCTGAAGATAAAGAATGAAACCAGAGGCATGTGAATAGTAAATAATAAACATAAACCGTTATTTGTCAAGAAGGAAAACACTTGACATCAGGTAACTTTTCCATCGGCTTACTTGTCCTGCAATAGTTATCGCTCAAGGAATCCCTGTAGGAACCGCTAACGAAACACACAAAAATGCTAAGCTAAAATCTAGTCCGAACGTTTTTACACTTGCTACTACGCTACAAGCAATTAACGTGACACTGCTTTCGGCTTCGCTTAATTGCTTTTGACAACCATAAAAGATGCAAAAATGAACATTTAAAATAAAAAAAAGAAACTTGTATATATATATACATATATATACATATATATATATATATATATATATACATACACACACACACACACACACACACACATATAAAGTAGTATTATTAAAACTATCTCCAAATATATATATATATATATATAAAGTAGTATTATTAAACTATCTCCAAATATCTTTACCCGATAGTGGCACGCCAGTAAGGCCAAACTATCATAAGGGGTACGCGATTATTGTAAGTCTGGGAAACACTGTCTTAACCCATCAGACAAGCACCTCTAAAGACAGTCTGTGCGCGTGTTCATTGTCAGGGCGATTTCAACTTCACCGCCGAGTTCAGGAGCGAAGACAGCCCGCTCTCAAAAGAAGCCATTAAGAAATCTTGCCAAGCACTAGGCATTGATACTTATCTAAATTCGAAAAAAAAGAAGTCATATACACGATCACATTTCTTGTTTTGAGTGCATATTCTTGCATGAGCGAGCGCGTCAAGTATTATGGAGCAAACCACATCTGTTTCTTGCCACAGTATTTTTTTTTTCTTTGAGAGATTTTTCCTTTTATGGTGAGGCACGTTTCTTTCAACCTAGACTTCAGTCTTTCGACTATATCAGAATGCAATTTGCAATTCAAAAATAAATTAACTCTGTTAACTGAAGTATAGTGTTGATAAAAACTAAGCCCTGGAAAGGATTAACTGTTAGTTGATGAAGCCCCGAAAAGGATTAAAAAATACGCCAACACTGCCCGTACATACTCAGTTTTAAGCTAACACCGGCTGATAAGAAAAAAAAACGCAACAATCCTTTCCTTCGCTCCCCAATCGAATTGCTGGTCAATTTCTGAATACTACTAGCGTTCAAGATGTACTTCTCCTTTCTGCTCTGACGGCTCAGCGAAGGAAAAATCCTGGAGACGTCGGGTGCTGTACTCATAACCACGTTCAAACAGGAGGTCTGTGCTGAGACAGCGACTACAGGCATGATAGTATCACCATCCGGGTATTTGTTTCTTTTGTGCCCGAATATGAAATCTCAGATAAACGTGTTTTACGTTAACTCGGGACGATAGTGCGTCTATAAGAGGATTTATGAAATTGTTGGTTCTCTTATTCTTCCATCTTTAGCTAAGGATTGGAAGTTTACATCGGATCCTAAAGGAACCGTAAAGGAAAAAATTTATTGTAGCTAACAAACAGGCCGGCTGTTTTCAGAAGGTGAAGGGGACTGCTGTAAGACGTGGTGAAGGGCGGGTTTATTATTATTATTTTTTTTTAATATTGAAAAAGGTAATGCGTCTTGTAGCAAAGTTAGATTTTGCTGGGGAGGTTATGATGGTATCCTAAAAAGAATGAAATCAGTGTATGTATTCACCGTATGAGGTCAAGCACATGTAGGCCCCTGACTCTAAAAAATGATGATGATGAATTATGTGCAGGGAACCTAACGCTACCTCCCTAGATCTCACACGGTCACTCTTGTGGCTCTAGTGTATGCTGTATGATGTACCTAGTGTCTAGGGGAGAAATGAAATGATGGTACACAACACAAAAACACTTTAAGTTACTATGAGGAAGTGAATAAAACTTGTGGTTAAGTTTTTCTTTAAATTAATTTTTTTGTACAATTTATTTTGCCTCCAGTCATATCGTTTGGACAGGTCTTTGAAAATGAGGACAAGATAGTTTACATAAAAGATTAACTAAAATTGTGTGGACAATCTGCCCAAATAACTACAATGTTATTAAATGTATTTCCTATTTGAATGTTCACAGCTTAAATTTATTCTTCTAAGAGAGAGAGAGTCACCGTGTATGAGGGGCTGTAATGTCATCATTCCCCACAAAAATCCTGAGTATGACTTGAATTACCAAGGTTTATTTAAACCGAAACTGTCAGATGTACCCAGGTCCTTAACATATCACCTGGGGTTTCTTGTTGAAAGATAGGATATTGTGTAGTTGCAGAAATATCGATATCACGTCACACACCCAAGCTCCTGCTGTGATCTCTTGACAGCATATGTAAAGTGTAGGAGACTTCTTGGCGTAATCGTCACTCCTCAGGTTTCCTGTCACCAGCTGGCAACAGGAAACGAAACCTCTGCAACAAAAGGACACCCTGGCCTTTTACATCTGATCACTTATTCTTTTATTTACTTTCATACGTGGGTATGGGGTCAGCCTCGCGTGCATTTCAGGTGCACTCATCCCCTAATTTTCATGACTCCCACCTTGTTGTGACCACCCCTCAGGTCCCTATGGCAGATACGCCACTGTACGTTTACATAGTTTTCCTCAATAATATAATGTGGGGTAACCACATTTCCTGTTATATATTTTTCTCATCTTTTTCTTTTTTAATATGAATGCTTCAGGCATGTTGAACAGTGTTCATTGAACACAGAGGCTTACTAATATGCTCTAATACAATAATATTCAAACATAATCATGACAACATACATTAGTTAGATACATTTCAACGTAAGACTCAACAATGTCTGCTCCCGGCAAGCCCTTCACTTTTTCCCAATAGCAGTATCTAACTTTGGTAATGGGATTAAACATATTAAATTCATAAAGCCTCTTTACCACAAATCAAGAAATATAAACAAATGACGCTGACTTTGCAAAGAAATGGCCTCAGTTTCCTCTGCTCCGTCCAGACTGTGAAATACTCATATAGTTATTTACTTTACTTTTAAATTTAACACAGCTGTTCTCAGCGTATCTGAATAAAAATACAGTTCAACTGGCAATGAATAGTGAAAGCTTTTTGATAATATTTAGTAGCACTGGCCAATCGAAAGCTTGCGACTACCAGAATTCAAATGCAGTTTTTGAAAAACCAAAATAATTCCAAACATACTCTGCGTCTGGTAGTCGATTGGCCAGCCTGCTTTAGTTATGCCAATGCAAAACGATGTTAGTTTTTGGTAACAATTTTCCTACCGCTCCCTTCTCCTTCTATACTCTTGTTACCCAAGCTAATTTGAATTTCCTCAATGCCTCTCTTCTAAGCCGGCGTCCCCCCTAACGTTAAGAAAAAAAAACAAAGCAGGAACAACAGTCTGTCTGGTCGTGCGTTCGTAGACAATTAGTATTTTCTCAACAATTTGGGTAATACTGGGACTATCATATTATTTAAAACACATTCTTGCTCAGTGAATTCTAAGCTATACTACCATATATTTTTTATGTTCAGTTTCCTTATGGTTTTAGATTTTCAATTTTGTCACCGGTCATCGTCAAATAAATATTTTTCACCACACGGCCATCTTCCCCTCTCGCTATCTCGCCAGCATGTATTTTTCAAATAACTAACTTGTTTTTGTGACGTCAGAAACATTACCGCGAGGAGGCAATAAAATTGTCTGCGTGTTTTGCTTTGGCTGGCTTTTCCGCAGCGTGTATATATGCATGACAGAATGTGTCAGGCTAAGCGGGGTTGTGCATGGCGGGTTAAGAATTGGCGTTAATAATTTGTATTGTATCGTGTAACACTACCAAAAAATGTAAGGATTACTACTAAATTTGCGTTAAAGTTGACATAATACGTTAATTCAGATAGTTATTTTGCGGCACACTTCCTCCAAATCGTTAATTATAAGTCTTGGCTACAAAAGGCAGCGTTGCTGGCGTGTGAGAGCATCACCGTCAGACACAATAGGGATGGTTATATATATTATCATTTTACTTACTTACTTACTTAGTCGTTCCTCTTCTACCGTGAGGTGTAGAGGTTTGAAAGAAAGAGCGCCAGACTATTCTATCAGCTGTCTTCTTCCTGGCCTGGTTCCATTCTAGTCCTCGGTCCTTCAAAGATTGTCTAATGTTGTCCTCCCAGCGGACTCTGGGTCGTCCTGGAGGTCTGGATCCCTGGCTCTTTGTTTCCCATGCTTGTCGTGGTAGCCGATCTTCTCCCATTCTGCAGACATGGCCAAACCATCTTAGTTGGGACTGTTCTATTTGGGTCTGCAGCGGGTGGGATTTTATGACTAAAATCTTACTGAAATGAGCGATTATTCTCGCAGATTTTACTACACGTCTTACTAGGAAAAAAGACAAAGAAAATTGTTAACGTTGCGGCCACAAGGTCTTCTTCATAGAAAGGAAAAAAAGCGAGAGCTGTTTTGAGGGCGTAATCGAATATTCAGCACGATGTACAGAAGGATAAAGAATGTTACGTGAATGTAAATGAAGGTAAGGGGGTCAGAGTGGATAAGATGTATGCCGTTCGCCCTTAATTCTAAAGGAACCGAGTTCGCTCCCAGTACAGGGAATATTTTTTTTTATAGCCAGTGGTTTCTAATGATGTATTGAGATCGAATGTCTAGCCGTCTCGGATAAGGGTGAAAACATAGGTCCCATGTGCATGTTGCACAGGTTAAAAATACATCGGAAGTTGGAAATCGTAAAGAGTAGGTCATACGGCCGCTGCCCTGACAACATTTAAAAAGTAGGAAACTTACCCGCCACAAAAATATTTATGGAATGGGTGATTCCTGTATACACACATTGGGATCCTCCCCGGTGCTATTTTCACTGTGATGAGATTCTCCTTGTGTGATCTAAGGGTAGGAGATCGGAGCACTTATGAAGTTATCCTTGTGCAATGACTATAGTCATTAAAAACCAAACCTAACCAAACCAAATGAAGGTAAAAGTTAAGTCTATAATATTTTCTCGATCCACAACGACTAAGTTAACATTCATTATATCAAGATCATTATCGCTTCTCGTGTGGCTCCAATTTTTAATTTGTTGAACACATGCTATTTGATCTGTAGGGGTCGGTTCTTAGTCTGATGAATAAAATTACCGTTAACATTTGCGTTATACTGGGTCACTAGAATAAATGCAAGAACCAATAAGGGTGCAAGATTGGCTGTGCACCCTTTCACGATTTACTTTTCACAGCAAGGCGCTGACGCCGTTTAGATGGTCCGCAGTACGATTCCCGGTAAGCCTATCACTTATATTTCTTTTCTGTTGTCTGGTGTCTTCCTTTCTGTTGTCTGATGTCTTCCTTTCTGTTGTCTGGCGTCTTCCTTTCTGCTCAGCGAGTGCCTGTTAATTACCTTTATTTATTTGCTTATTTATTTATTATTCACATGACTCACGATTCTTTCATTATTTATGTAAGAAACGATAACAAGATTATACTAGAAGAAACACCACAACAAGATATAGAATCATACACATACCTTAGCAGCAGTATAGACACAGCTGACGGGATAAAACAAGATATCTATATATATATATATATATATATATATATATATATATATATATATATATATATATATATATATATATATATATATATATATATATATATATATATATATATATATATATAATCACAGCTTTTTCTGTCACTAACGCTAAGGGATGCAACTTTGGTTGAAAGTTAGACATTAATTGTATTGTTTCCCTTATATGTACTCTCCCGAAAATAGTAACACTCGACAAAGAAAAGCGCGCAAATGACGGTGTGCACACAAAAATATTTATAGAATGTGTGATCCCGTATACACACATTGGGATCCTCGCTGCTGCTACGAAGTTCGTGTACTGTGGTGATGCACAGTGGATTTAAAAAAAATACTTTTGAATAAGTAAAATTGCCGTTAGGTATTGGTGCTTTTGAATTTAATTCCCGTCTTATGACGGGCTTTTACACTAGTGTAAATACGAATTTACAGCCAACCTTCGTTATGGAGATGGCAACTGATGATGATGATGATGAAATACGAATACAAACGGTTAGAGGAGCTTTCATTGCACTGTAAAATATAGACAAGAATCAGTGGAACAAGAGATGAGAAGAAGATGCTGGAGATGGATAGGACACACATTGAAGAAACCTGTTGATAGCATTACGAGACAAGTCCTTGCTCTGAAATCCCCAACGTAAGAGAGGTCTAGGGAAACCGAAGAACATTCGGAGATCAACAGAAATTACGTCCAACACAAAAATCAGAATCTTCAAATCAAATCACAAAAGAGTCATGTTGTATGGCTGTGAAACATGACGAACAGCAAAAACAAGAATAAAAACAACATTAAAAAAAAAAAGCTCCACTCTTTCATAAATGGATGCCACCGTAGAATAGAAGGATTGAAGTGGAATGACATGATTACTAAATGTGGAACTGAGCACAAGAATCAGTGGAACACGAGATGAGAAGAAGATGCTTGAGATGGATAGGACACACACTGAAGAAACCTGTTGATAGCATTACGAGACAAGTCCTTGCTCTGAAATCCCCAACGTAAGAGAGGTCTAGGGAAACCAAAGAACATTCGGAGAAGAGAGCTGAAAACAGACATAAAGGGGATGAAGAAGACCTTGAGCTAATGGCACAGGTCAGAAAGACCTGGCAAACATTTGTTGAAGGTCTATAGTCCTTGGGGAGCAGACGTGTGACGAAGAAGAATGACGAATGTCACAAGGTTTTTTTTATATTTGGACATGCGCCCTAATATAACTGGTGGACCTAGCGTATAGAATGAACCTGGTCGAGTTTTGCCCAAACTCCTTAAAGGGGAAAAAAAAATTCTCAGTCTGACAATTATCACTTGGTCTCTTTCTTATAACGAGTTACAGTGCTTCTGTTTTTATCTGATTCTGGTTGTTGTCTATGCTATTTTTCTTTGAAGTTATGTTTGATTATGGCTTATTATTATCTACTTGTCTAGGCGATTTATCTATTTCCGACCAGATACATGCGTGTCAGGCACGATCAATATATCAAGCACGATTTAGAAACATGCATTGTGTTTGAGTAGAAGAGGCATAGATTTTTAAGAATTTAAACGTCTCTCGTGTTTTTTTTTTTTTTTCATTCTTCAAATATCGTGCCGCTGGGTGTAGGCGATCATGTCTTTCCACAAGGTCCGTTTCTGAATGTTTCGTATGAAGATTTTGTGTGTGAGTTTTCTCGCCAACCATATTGTTAAACCACATTCTCTCTTTATAGACGTCTACACATGTCGTAGGTAATATTCGGTTGTACTTGGAGCTGACATTTGCTTTGATACATGTTTCCTGTATTACATTTTTAAGTAGTTGTTTCCGCCACAGAATTTAATTAAAAAAAAAAAAAAAACCGGGGTTTCTAGGCATCTCTTTTAATGTGCATGCGAGACATGATTAGTTTGATCCCTCAAATACGGCAAACGCTTATAATACAGAAAATCTTTTATAATAGTGGTTCTATTATTATTTTATTAGTCATTAAAATTATTGTGCAAGGATTTTGAAATAAAAAATGTTTGAAACCACTGTGTTACATCATTTTGGTGTCACGAGTGGGTTTTAAGAGTCTGCCTAAGACAAGACAAAAGTCTGCGTGAAATCTGAGACAAGACAAAAGTCTGAGTGACGACTGAGGTGATAGATTAGAAATGGTGTTGAATGTGGGTAGAGTGACTTATAGTTAGCAGGAGTAGAGAACAGATACTGACTCTCCCTCCCACCACTCAATGACTTTGTTTCAACTATTGTCACACTGCCTCTCTCTCTCTTCTTGGAGATAAGATTAATACACATTAGTGACTCCACAAACAATCAAGTATGAGTACAGATAGAAAGTAGGGTCTGATCCGCTGAGTAATTGTATAGTTTTTTTAACAAACAAAAAAAAACTCTGATAAAGCAAGAAAATATCATTCACAAACTATAAACACAAACCGAATGCATTACACAAACAAATAATCAAGTGACCACAAAGCTAGAAATAATAATAATATGAACCTCATCCACCCAGCTATTATTGGGCAGATGTTTATGCTAATCCAACATCACGGAACCTGAAATAACACAAGTCCTTACACACCCAAATTAACCCGCTAACTTCGTCTTATCAGCATCCCAGCTGTTAAATTCACTTACTGTCCCTGCCCACAGTTTATTAAAAGCTCTACCTCTTTCAACTATTTTCTGAGTGCACTCGTAATTAGTCCTTCTTTGGCCCACTTGCATATAATAACCCGCTGGAATTACGCTTGTGGCAGATAGCAGGCGGCGAGATGATAACCCTTTCCTTCGCCCTTTGATGCTGACTATCCGTGAAAAAACACCACTCCACGATACATCCGGAGAAGAAATTCCAAGGAACCTGTTAAGTCCTCGAAATGTGCAAAGGTGCTGTGAATCCAGGCATTAATGAATGGTGCTGATGCGCTCACGATTTGCTAGGCATTGGAGGCAATGACTCTACAAAGTGCGCTAGCTCGCTACTCCTGTGGCAGCGCGTGACGTGACTCTATGCAGTTGACGCCAGTGGAGCAGAGCATGGGGCACTCCACTTACTGTGCGAGATGTCGTTTAATGATGTTCCCAGCAAGGGAAATTACCCGATTGGACCTGTCGTAGGAAGTTGGGCAGATAACAACTGCAGTTCGTTGGGATTACCCCAATGTAAAGGGGTAGCTGGTTTATCCGGCCTTTATAGGAAGGTAATTTCGGCCGATGGCTCCAAGTTCCTTTCACTCAGTCGGAGTGAACCGAGCTGGCTGGAATAAAACATAGTCAAAAAACACTCATCATCTAGTCAACATCAAAATCAAACATCATTTACAGCGAAGCAATAGTATACACATTGACACTCCTTCCCCACCCCAATGCTGGGCCAGTACTGACCTGATTCCGCATTTATTTATCTCACCCCTTCTATCTCACTGACCGTTTATCAGAGGCACGAGCGAGTAGGTGTCTAGGCAAGCCTAATCGCAACTAGCGTAATCAGGGGGTTACCCAGCTGGCGGGGGGGGGGGGGGGGGGGGGGGGTTAGGTATATAAACAAACCTGGCCGTTTCCCCAGCGAAGAACTGACCTTACAAGTTATGTCAGTTCTTTCTAACAGTTCTGTTTTAACAGCATCCCCAGGCCCGGGTATGGTTATTTCACTGGCTGTTGTACATTTGATATCATTATATTCACATGCCGCTACATGACACTACATATATGGCTACCTTTGGTAAACCGCTAACATAACCATATAGTAACCAAGTAATCAATTAAGTCAAAGTTACAGCTAGAGAAAAATGTTACAAAGTACCGCTGCAGAGGCCGAAGAAAAAGAAACACAATAGCATATAGTTACGCTGTGGTAACAATTATTCTCTAAGTGAACCAGTCAGATAGATGTACACTTCGTGAATAAGAAAGTTCTCTAGAAGGGTTTATTATGAAACAGCTTAGGTGACCCAACCATTAGGTTTTAAAATATATAAAAAAAAAAATTTAATCGGCATACAAACACAACTTCTTTTACAAGAAAACTAGCTATAGCTTCTTGGTGTTAGTTGAGCGAAGGCCGAACTATTTTAAAATGAGAGAATGCCGAAAACAATCGTAATAATTACCCAGAGAATTCTCCTTGCGACACGCTACAAAAAGAATTTGCGTAACAGAGTGACTGGGTATTACGCTGAGGGAATCCCAGAGTTCCCTGGAATCAAAACACAGGGAAGAATTTGTGACCGCTATCCAACAACGCAGGTGTCTCGGACGCGTCACAAAAGTCACTATTTCGCCCAGGTTGCCGCATATGATGCAATAGTTACAGAAACCTGCGACTAGTTTCCCTGGTGTCAAAGACCCGAAACGTTTGCCGCTCTACCCTGCAGAAACCGAGTGCTGGGTTTCTGACTCGTGGTCAAAGAACTTCTAAGCAGAAAAAAAAAATGCCGCTCTCCCGCAACAGAGAATCCTGCACGCGTCAATTATCTCCTATCAACATTACAGAACAGTGGAGTTAACCTATCAGATTACAGTGACTGGCCATTTACCCCACTTTACATCTACAGAAGAACGAAAAGAAGTGAAATGGGCGTGCAAAAAATCAGGAGGGATGGTAGCTCCATCCTAGTGCCCACAATTTATAACCCATTTCGTCACACTTGGGTACTGGAGTAAATAAAGTTTGGAACCACTGTGCTAGATCAACGGTGTATGGGAGTAAAAAGTGTTTGGAACCACTGTGCTAGATCATCGGGGTACTGGAGTAAAAAGGTTTGGAACCACTGTGTTAAATTATGGGGTAGTGGAGTAAATGAAGTTTGGAACCACTGTGCTAAATCATCGGGGTACTGGAGTAGAGAGGTTTGGAACCACTGTGTAAGCTTATCGGGGTACTGGAGTAAATAACGTTTGGAACCCCTGTGCTGATCCTCGAAAAGTAGTGCAAGAGGGAAACCTGCAAAATAGATTGACTTTTGAAGTGGCTGAAATTTTGCTACGCGAAACGACACGTACGCCTTTAAAAAAATACACAGCGCTTAGAGACTAGAGTTAAATGTTAATACACGAACAGATAAATGCATAAATAAATTGGAACCATGGGGACAAGATAACCCAGTGGTTTGTGTGGAACATTTTGGGGTGGATCAGAAGAGCTCAGTTGTTGCTGGCCATAATTTTCCATTCTGGTCCGACTTCCTCAGCTCTACCCATCATACCAAATTTACCATCACCTTCTATTCCGTCCATCTTCTTAAGGTTCTTCTTGGCATCCCCAACGTTCTCCTTTTCTGTGGTTTCCACTTAAGGTATGCATGGCTGTAACTGATGTACGTATGTTTTTTTCCTGATAAAATACGATGGGAGTATGATAAATACGAAACAACAATTATATCAGCGACTCAAATAATAATTTGTTCCAGAATTTAAATTATATATATCAAGTATATTTTAAAACCTTGAGAGAAACTCGGAATGTGTTCCATTTCACTCCTCTGACAATTATATTATTAAAGCTTGCTCAGCAAAGTGCAGGAGAGAGCTTTTCAACCGAAATAACTGAATTCGCGGAAATAATTTTATAGCTGAAAAGCTTTAACACAGCCTACTCCCACATTACAATTATAAGACAGTCAGTGCGACTGTTGTGAAGTGGTCTGATTCACAACACGTAATTCTGAGTTACTCTTACTCAAACCGCGCGGCATACTTTGTGAGAACTGCATGATACACGGACCAATCAGAAGGTACCTTTATGCAGTGTTTACTAAAGCATTAGGCCGTCAAAATGGCCAGTCCAATTTGTGCAACCAAGTGGAAGATGACATTTAATTACAGCATTATGAAAGAAGTACCACCTGGAAGAGGTTACTAATGCAATACTGGGAATGTTGCTCTACACGTCTGTGCAGAGATTTCCACGAATAGTACTATAGGAAGGGAGAAATCTCTGGTTGAATGCATCGAGACCTCAGGTTAGTTCATAATTTTGCTGTTTAGAGTACGCATAGAATAAAATGCACTTAGGAAAGTAAACGACAATTAGATAGGAAGTTAAAGGATAATTCGGAGCGTATTTTAAGCCTTAGACGAATAAAATCGCTCCAGGAATAACGTAGATAAATGAAATCTTAGTTTTCCTGATTTGTACACATAGGCAGATTTTACATAATTTTCGGAACGCAAAACACACGGTGGGTAGTAAACTCCCTCTGGCGTTCGCCTTTGGATATATATATATATATATATATATATATATATATATATATATAGATATATATATATATATATATATATATATATATATATATATATATATATATATATATATATATATATATATATATATATATATATATATATATATATATATATATATATATATATATAGGACGTGCCCTAAATAGAAAAGCAGGCTATAAGAATCCAAAAATACAGTGAACATCAGTGTGTTAATGCAGATTGCCTTTGCCGTTTGTATCTGAAGAGCAGACTAATAGATACTCATTAACAGCTCGACTGTATGTGCCTGAGGGTAAGAAAGAATTTATATATGTGTATAAATATATGTAGTTCTATTGATTAATTACAGTGTGCGTTAGGAAATGTGTATATGTGTTTTTAACCACTGTGTAATTTCTGGAGGCAAAACAATGCCAAGATATGTATTCAAATAATTGAGAATGGTGGCAAAAGTGTGTCTGTAGGTTTAGAAAAGCATTTAAAGAATTATTTCTTGATGGAATGGACCACACACCAGGAACGTAAGGAAGGATGAAAGCGATTGTTTTACGGGATTGTTTAAGCTATTACTTAGTATTTTATACAAGACCTAATCATTGTATGGAGGCGGAGCATGGACGAAATGGCTCTAACAAAGGATTTAGAGAAAAATTGTAGTCACAGTGAACTGGATTTGGTTGTTACTGTTATAATATGTCCTGTGCATCTGCTAGCACATTGTCTGAAACTGTCTATCATCCCCAACCTTTGTGATAGCGGGATAGTGATGGACAATAAAGGGGTTACATCTAATATGTTTCAGGTTATATCCTGTCAACCCAGCTAGTCATAAAAGAGTCAGCCACTACTGAAGTTACTACTGGTGCAAGTGCCTTTTGAGTTCAGAGGGCCAGTCATCAAGTACCTACAGCCTGGAGGAAGTTCAGCTAAATTTTCCTTCCAGGACAAGAGTGGAACCAGCTTCATTCTAACAGATGAGTTGCAAAACAAGGCAACTGTAGAGTATCCGAGTCACACCACAATAATAGACAAAACTAGTTCATGATGAACAGTGTTTGGGCATAGATATAGCCAGTGATATCCTAATATTCAATGACAGTGAAATAAAAGTGTTAGTAAGATATAGATATTCGTCAAGCAGAGATAGTTAACCAAAGAGAGAACTTTCAACAACTTTAATGACTTTTGATACCTTTGAACTATTTTCTAATGTTTTATTTATTTACTGTTGTAACTGAATTTGATTTACTTGAAAGCTTTTCAAACAGAAAAGAGAAACTGTAAAAACAAATTGTAAATATTTACCAGCAGACTTACTTAAATTATTTAAGTTAAGTTCAAGTTCTTGTTGGTGGATAAATTAGTTAATACCCCTAGCAGAGCTAATACTATAATCAGAGGAGGATCTGGAGAGGGGCCTGTAGGAACTTAGAGTAATATATTACCATCTTCTCTAAGGACTTATACAGCTTGATCCTACCTTTGATATCTATACGCCCTTACTCTTTTCAGAGAAGGGGGTATTACTTATAAGACCAGACTCTTATCTGGCACTATCCTGGTATCACCTGATACAACTGTGTGTCCAGGATATCTTATAATTTCAATAACATCAACCCTCTCGTGACAGCGACATGGTTGTCATAACAAACTCAGCACCGATAGAAATATTCAGATAGCAAATATGCAAACCAACATGCAATAAAACAGATGGGCTGCAAGTATTTGGAGGACACAACTACTTAGACAACAGGGACAAACACACGGGCAAACAATCATTAAAACAAAATAAACTATGGATTGAGAAGATGCAACATATTTAGACATCAGGGGCAAAGGCATGGACAAACATGCATTAGATCAAGTAAACTAGGTATTTTGAAGATAAAACGTACTTAGACAAGAAGAACAAACACACGGACAAACTATCCTTAGTCCCCTTGCCTCCCTATCTCTCTGTCCATAAGTCCGTCAATCCATATATCTATCAATTGCTTGTCTGTCTATCAGAAACAGATACATTACAAAAGCAGTGAAAAGACTTTCTGTGGTCCACATAATCAGATACTGACGCAACTTTTGCGTATGATCCATTGGCCACAACATCAGTCAGGCAAACAGAGAGACAGATATGATGGACAGGTAGGTTGGTAGCCAGGTAAGATATAACATTCCTAGACAACAAGAACAAACACACTGGCAAATAAGCATTAGAATAAGTAAACTAAGTTTTTGGAAGATAGAACGTACCTAGACAACAAGAACAAACACATGGACAAACAACAAACTTTAGAAGAACAAGTAAACTTTGGAAGATAGAATGTACTTAGAGAACAAGAACACATGGGCAAACAAGCATTAGAGCAAGTAATCCAAGTATTTGGAAGACACATTCTTAGACAGCAAGAACAAACATGTGGACAAACAAGCATTAGAACAAGGAAAATAAGTATTTGGAAGATAGAACGTACTTAGACAACAAGAACAACCATATTGGACGAACAAGCATCAAAGCAAGTAGACCAAGAGTTTTGAAGATGAATATACTTAGATCAAACACACACGGCTTTATTTTGCAATAAAACAAATAAGCAGACAGAATATACAACATACGAAGAAAACAAGAGCAAATGAAATATCACAGCAAAAGGCACTTACAGCAGAAATTTAACAGTTCGCATGAGAAGTTAAGATTAAACAAATAAAGATGGCACATTTAGAAGATACCAAGAAGTGACAGACTTTCAGAACTGGGTGCTTGAGTAGAACAGAATGATTGAAATGGTACGACAGTGATTACCAATAAGGAACAGATGACAGAAACCAGGCAAGTGCTAGTGGGGTAAATAAAGTTTGGAATCACTGTGCTAGATCATCGGAATACTGGAATAAATGAAGTATGGAATCACTGTGCTAGATCATCGGAATACTGGAGTAAATGAAATATGGAATCACTGTGCTAGATCATCGGATTACTGGAGTAAATGAAGTATGGAATCACTGTGCTAGATCATCGGTGTACTGGAGTAAATGAAGTATGGAATCACTGTGCTAGATCATCGGAATACTGGAGTAAATAAAGTATGGAATCACTGTGCTAGATCATCGGAATACTGGAGTAAATGAAGTATGGAATCACTGTGCTAGATCATCGGTGTACTGGAGTAAATGAAGTATGGAATCACTGTGCTAGATCATCGGAATACTGGAGTAAATGAAGTATGGAATCACTGTGCTAGATCATTGGTGTACTGGAGTAAATGAAGTATGGAATCACTGTGCTAGATCATCGGAATACTGGAGTAAATGAAGTATGGAATCACTGTGCTAGATCATCGGTGTACTGGAGTAAATGAAGTATGGAATCACTGTGCTAGATCATCGGAATACTGGAGTAAATGAAGTATGGAATCACTGTGCTAGATCATCGGTGTACTGGAGTAAATGAAGTATGGAATCACTGTGCTAGATCATCGGAATACTGGAGTAAATAAAGTATGGAATCACTGTGCTAGATCATCGGAATACTGGAGTAAATGAAGTATGGAATCACTGTGCTAGATCATCGGTGTACTGGAGTAAATGAAGTATGGAATCACTGTGCTTGATCATCGGAATACTGGAGTAAATGAAGTATGGAATCACTGTGCTAGATCATCGGTGTACAGGAGTAAATGAAGTATGGAATCACTGTGCTAGATCATCGGTGTACTGGAGTAAATGAAGTATGGAATCACTGTGCTAGATCATCAGAATACTGGAGTAAATGAAGTATGGAATCACTGTGCTAGATCATCGGAATACTGGAGAAAATGAAGTATGGAATCACTGTGCTAAATCATCGGTGTACTGGAGTAAATGAAGTATGGAATCACTGTGCTAGATCATCGGAATACTGGAGTAAATGAAGTATGGAATCACTGTGCTAGATCATCGGTGTACAGGAGTAAATGAAGTATGGAATCACTGTGCTAGATCATCGGAATACTGGAGTAAATGAAGTATGGAATCACTGTGCTAGATCATCGGAATACTGGAGTAAATGAAGTATGGAATCACTGGGCTAGATCATCGGAATACTGGAGTAAATGAAGTATGGAATCACTGTGCTAGATCATCGGAATACTGGAGTAAATGAAGTATGGAATCACTGTGCTAGATCATCGGAATACTGGAGTAAATGAAGTATGGAATCACTGTGCTAGATCATCGGAATACTGGAGTAAATGAAGTATGGAATCACTGTGCTAGATCATCGGTGTACTGGAGTAAATGAAGTATGGAATCACTGTGCTAGATCATCGGAATACTGGAGTAAATAAAGTATGGAATCACTGTGCCAGATCATCGGAATACTGGAGTAAATGAAGTATGGAATCACTGTGCTAGATCATCGGAATACTGGAGTAAATGAAGTATGGAATCACTGTGCTAGATCATCGGAATACTGGAGTAAATGAAGTATGGAATCACTGTGCTAGATCATCGGAATACTGGAGTAAATGAAGTATGGAATCACTGTGCTAGATCATCGGTGTACTGGAGTAAATGAAGTATGGAATCACTGTGCTAGATCATCGGAGTACTGGTCTAAATGAAGTACGGAATCACTGTGCTAGATCATCGGAATACCGGAGTAAATGAAGTATGGAATCGCTGTGCTAGATCATCGGAGTACTGGAGTAAATGAAGTATGGAATCACTGTGCTAAATCATCGGTGTACTGGACTAAATGAAGTATGGAATCACTGTGCTAGATCATCGGAGTACTGGTCTAAATGAAGTACGGAATCACTGTGCTAGATCATCGGAATACTGGAGTAAATGAAGTATGGAATCACTGTGCTAGATCATCGGAATACTGGAGTAAATGAAGTATGGAATCACTGTGCTAGATCATCGGAGTACTGGTCTAAATGAAGTACGGAATCACTGTGCTAGATCATCGGAATACTGGAGTAAATGAAGTATGGAATCACTGTGCTAGATCATCGGAATACTGGAGTAAATGAAGTATGGAATCACTGTGCTAGATCATCGGTGTACTGGAGTAAATGAAGTACGGAATCACTGAGCTAGATCATCGGTGTACTGGAGTAAATACAGTTTGGAACCACTAGTAGAACGAGAGATGAGAAGAAGACGCAGGCGATGGATTGGACACACACTGAGGAAACCTGCAGACAGCATTACCAGATAGTCATTGTTCTTAAATCCCCAATGAAAAAGAACTGGCGACAGCGGTGAACATGATGAGGAAGACACGAACTGAGCTGATGCCACTGGACAGGAGGACCTGGCTTGTGTCTGTCGAAGGTCTATGATCCTTTGGTAGCTGGAGGATGTTGACTGATTGTTTTTGGTAGCTGGAGGATGTTGACTGATTGTTTTATTGTTTCTTACAAAATGTATACTATACAATATGGGAAAAAAATGCCAAACAAGGACATTACAATTAAATAAATCACATGAAATTTATTATGCTGAATGAATAATAATAGGCATGATTAATTAAATCTAATGTGGGGTTGACAAGGGTATTTTTCTGCCAGAATGAAACAAAATAGACAGACAGAATTGATAATGGGAAGACCCAGTGTCTATGGTCTCACAGTTATTTTTTCCAAGATTCACATCCATACAACATGCTCTTTGTAACTGTGCAAGATTCTCTTAATCTCTCTCACAAAAATAAAATAAAAATCACTAAGTTCATGAAAATATTTAACAGAAAATAAATAAAAATATACAATGTTCTTTTTTTTTCGCGTGTGATAATTCCGTAAAAGCTTTCTCTTTTCCAGTTCACACAAGGGACGGGAAGCCCTTTGACAAGCGCGTGCGTGATAAATGGATAAACAGTCAATCCAGACTCCGATACTGATTAACGAGCAGGATTAACGTGATAAGACAAAGGCTCTTTACATGGGAAATAACAGATCATTAGCTTGTAAATCTACGCTATTTCAGGAAATTCCCCTTCGCCATAACAGGGATCATCTGTCCCAGGGTTGAGCCAAGGAAAATTAAGTTGAACAGTCTACTACTGATAAAAAAAAAGGAGTAACTTCCCATAGCTTACAGCTGAAAATAAATGCAACACGTCTTTCACTGTGACCCACTCTGTTCTCTCCCCTCTTTGACGCTGACTCACCCTGAGACTGACTCCTCTTGTCTCGGTGTCTCTCCATCTAGCTCTGATTTTCTACCTTTGTTTGTCCCTCGGTGTATTTGTCTGTCTTTGTATTAGTCTTTGTATTTGTCTGTCTTTGTATTAGTCAGTCTGTGTGTTTGTCTGTCTTTGTATTAGTCTGTGTGTTTGTCTGTCTTTGTATTAGTCAGTTTGTGTATTTGTCTGTCTTTGTATTAATCAGTCTGTGTGTTTGTCTGTTTTTGTATTCGTCAGTCTGTGTGTTTTTCCGTCTTTGTATTAGTCAGTCTGTGTGTTTGTCCGTCTTTGTATTAGCCAGTCTGTGTATTTGTCCGTCTTTGTATTAGTCAGTCTGTGTTTTTGTCCGTCTTTGCATTAGTCAGTCTGTGTGTTTGTCCGTCTTTGTATTAGTCAGTATGTGTATTTGTCCGTCTTTGTATTAGTCAGTCTGTGTATTGGTCTGTATTAGTCAGTCTGCGTGTTTGTCCGTCTTTATATTAATCAGTCTGTGTGTTTGTCTGTCTTGGTTTTAGTCAGTCTGTGTTTGTCTTTCTTTGTATTAGTCAGTCTGTATGTTTGTCTGTCTTGGTATTAGTCACTCTGTGTTTGTCCGTCTTTGTATTAGTCAGTCTGTGTATTTGTCCGTCTTTGTATTAGTCAGTCTGTGTGTTTTTCTGTCATGGTATTAGTCAATTTGTGTGTTTTTCTGTCTTGGTATTAGTCAGTCTGGGTGTTTGTCCGTCTTTGTATTAGTCAGTCTGTATATGTGTCCGTCTTTGTATTAGTCAGTCTGCATATTTGTCCGTCTTTGTGTATTTGTCCGTCTTTGTATTTGTCAGTCTGCATATTTGTCCGTCGTTGTATTAGTCAGTCTGCACATTTGTCCGCCTTTGTATTAGTCAGTCTGTCTTTGTATTAGTCAGTCTGTCTTTGTCCGTCGTTGTCTTTCTTTGTATTAGTCAGTCTGTATGTTTGTCTGTCTTGGTATTAGTCACTCTGTGTTTGTCCGTCTTTGTATTAGTCAGTCTGTGTATTTGTCCGTCTGTGTATTAGTCAGTCTGCGTTTGTTCGTCTTTGTATTAATCAGTCTGTGTGTTTTTCTGTCATGGTATTAGTCTGTTTGTGTGTTTGTCTGTCTTGGTATTAGTCAGTCTGTGTTTGTCCGTTTTTGTATTAGTTAGTCTGTATATGTGTCCGTCTTTGTATTAGACAGTCTGCATATTTGTCCGTCTTTGTGTATTTGTCCGTCTTTGTATTTGTCAGTCTGCATATTTGTCCGCCGTTGTATTAGTCAGTCTGCACATTTGCCCGCCTTTGTATTAGTCAGTCTGTCTTTGTATTAGTCAGTCTGTATTTGTCTGTATTTGTCTGTCTTTGTATTAATCAGTCTGTGTGATTGTCTGTCTTGTATTAGTCAGTATGTGTGTTTGTCCGTCTTTGTATTAATCCGTCTGTGTGTTAGTTCGTCTGTGTGTATGCTCCTCTATGTGTTTTAGTCCGTTTGTGTTTGATCCTGTCTCATGTATGTCTGTCTGTCTGACCCTCTCGTTCGCGTCTATCTGTCTGTATCTCTCGTTTGTGTCTGCCTGTCTATCTATTTATCCATTCGCCTGCCTGCGTGTTTCTCCTTCCATTCATCCATTCCTCTGTCTACCTACTGCTTGTCTGTCAGTAACAAATATTTAACAAAAGCGCTGAAAAGACTATTGTGGTCCAAACAATAAGACACTGATAAAACTTTAGTGCATGGTCCATTAACCAGAACATCAGTCAGGTAGACTGGGAGAGATATGATGGACAGGTAGGGTGATAGCCAGGTAAGTAGCTAGACAAGTTAGAGGGCAGACATAAGATAGACATACATGCTAGCATCCTGGAAGTCAAACAGAAAGACAACAAAACAGAGAGAACGAAAGAACGAACGTTATTTTCAAAGGGTTAAGAATTGGGCACGCAGGCCCGTCTGACATTCTGCCCTTCCACTCTCTCTCATCATGTATACTGTATCCTTTGATCCTCACATTTACATTAAACATTATTTAGGCATGCATCATTATGAAAGCAATATAACAGCATACATCTGCAATAGCCAATCATAATGGATTTTAATATGCTTTTAAAATAAATGTTTTTTAAAAATCACACAGAGTAATGGAAAAAAAAAACAACTAACTAACAAACAAACAAACAAAATTCAAATCATTCATGCAGTAAATTAGACAATGATTTTAGACATAATCAGATTAGGGTGGCATGTTATAAGAACTTGTGAAATATTCGAACAGTCTGCTATTGACTAACTAGGGACTCAAACAAAGTAGAGAAACAAACAGAATGTTCGATGTTTTGGTGCAGGCTTCTTGCAGACAGACCGGCTTCGTTGGTGGCTCCATGCTCCAAAGTTATCAGGGGAAGCGACATTGAAAGTTACGACTGGACAATTTTGGAGACATAAAAGCAGTAGTCAAAAATAGCTTCTATAAACAACGGTACAGAGAACACAGGATTTATTCACAACAGGGGCATATAACTCCTTACTACGAAGGGACCAGGTGATCGTTTTCAGACTTAGAACAATGAAGACAGATTGGCAAATGAAGGTGGAAAGTTACCTCAGCTTGATACAGGCATAACTTTCGTTGAGGCAAAGAGTTTTATCTGAAGTGGATACAGGAACCGAAAATTAATAAATAAATGATGCGTATTACCAGCTCAGTAGAAGTGAACTTTTCATGGGTCACAACAGATGGGGGTGGATACCGTCTATTCAATATGCTAAATATAAAAACTATCGATGAGTGTAACTGTCTTCTTCTTAGATCCTTAACCACCGACTTTAAAGCAGTCAGTGACCATCACGCCTAGTGGCGTCTTGTAGAGCAACAACAAATTGATTCCACTTTGCTCAATCGGTGGCCATCCTTCGTACAGTGCCCCAACTCTGGTTCATTCTTTGCATCTCAGCATCCACAGTCCTCCGCCAGGTTGTTTTTGGTCGGCCTCTCTTTCGTTTTCCTTCAGGGGTCCAAAGCATTGCTGTTCTTGTGATGGCATCGGGGTCTCTTCTGAGGACATAGCCAACCCAGCTCCAGCGTCTGCCAGCTATGATGGTGTGTATGTCCTCCTGCTTGCTCCGAGTAAGCAGATCTTGGTTTGTGATGGTATTCGGCCAAAAGAATCGGTGAATTTTTCTTAGGCATGTTGTGTGAAAAGAGGACAATTTCGACATTTCCTTCTCTGTAACTCTCCAGCATTCTGCACCATAGAGAAGCACAGAGAGCACACAGCTCTGATATAATTTTAATTTTGTGCTTGTGCTGTATTGAGAGGACTTCCAGATGTTGTTTAGGCTAAAAAAGGCTGTTCTTGCTTTATTCATTCTAATGTTGATGTCTTTGCCTGCCCCGC